>JAJJMA010175631.1:0-16423 GCA_023529015.1 Papaver nudicaule
AATAGAGTTCTTCCCTCAATTAACTCGAGGTCGACTAAGCTCCTAAAGAGACTAGGATACACCTGTATCAGATAATGAGATCGTTCCGGTGCTGCGCGAAGTACCATAAAAATATAGCTACCGAAAATGATTGGCTGGAAATTAATTAGATCAAATGTGGCAGTCTCTGACATATTGTTCCATCGAACTTGATACTCCATAGTACAACAAAACTACACCTCCACCAATACTCGTCAAAAGTGGAAAATATTCCCACTTTAATTCCTTCACTTCAGCACATACAGCTAGCCCACACATTGAATATTCCCCTTATTTCTCTCTCGATTACGTGATGAAAAAAATAAATGAAACTTTTGTAACTGCTGACGTCGGCAATTCGAATTTGAAGGAAGGAGGCAGCTGGTTTGGTCACCCCTTAGTGCCCATATGGCTCCCAATATCATCCACCCATAAAATGACCATTGTGCCTTTTTTTGCCAATTTGACACCCTTTTCTTCTTTGACTCCAACGTTACTACAAAACTCAAACAAAGCGTAAAATGCAACTTTTACAAGAAAAATAGCTAAAGAAAGTGTAATCAATAGATACTTAGAGAGGTGTTTTTGGACACCTATCAAATCCCCAACACTTAGACTTTGCTAGTCTGCGAGCAAACAAAAGTAACAATAACAAAAGAAAATAAAATCCTAACTCACTGTCGCAGGAATCGCGGTTGCACTTAGCACGTGCAACATGCCTTTGAACCTCTGAATGTCTCCAAAGGACGAGTTTTGTCTCGTGAGGGCTTACTTAACTAGAGGTATACCCACAAAACCTTACTCCAAATTCTAGCTACTTGTGAACGATTGAGGAAAGACACTAAACAACCTACTTAGTTGGCATACGGTGGCTCTTCAGATATAGGAATCATTTGGCCTTCTGTATCCATGGACATTCATATAGGATTCACAACTCTACTCAGATGATCTCTAAACTGTTTCTTACAATCGATGCTAAAATGACTCGGAATTTATCAACTCAAATTACTGATGGTAGATTATAGAAGATGGATGGAATCAGTGGCGGAGCCAGGAAGTTGAGGTTGTGGGGGCAACAAATTTGCGGCCGGAGGCCGCAAATTTTTTTTTAGCATATGAACAGTAAAAAAATAAATTTTACTGCAGGTGACAATACCTAGAATGTGCATTAAGCACACAATTGAAGAGAAAAAAGTACCTAAAATGGCCACTGAGTGTAGACAAATCTGCCTAGATGTCCGATCGAAAACAATAGCGTTTGTGTCGACACCTCCTGTTGCAATTATATCATGCTAGGAAGCCAAATGCAGATCCTCAAAGCTATGAGAAATTATCTTTTACTCAAATTTTCATTTTCGACCCCACTAGAAAACATATTTTCAATATTACCTGCGAGAATGCCCCCACAAGTTCATTTATTTACCAACCTACCAAGCCTAAATTAGATTTTTATGAAAATCTTGTGGGGTCTAGGGACCCCACATGTCTCTATACTCCTCCGCCCCTAGATGGAATAGTGATGGTGCGGTATGCTATAAAAGTGGCTGGTGTTTACCACATCTGTCTGAAAATCAGTGCCTGATCAGTGAATCATATGGAGTGAGATACTGGTTTGAACTTTAATATTAAATTTAACCGGTATGTACAAGGGTCGAGCGGTCTTCCATATCTACATCAACCACTGATATATTACAGTGCACCAGTAGCTGATCTGGTCAGTCATTATTCATAATTGCATATCAACCCAACTGGTATATACAAGGGTCCCAGCAGGTTGAATCCGGTAGGTCGATTGGTCGGTCTCTTTTTTCCATTTTTCTTCAATTTTTTCAATTTTTTTCTTTTTTCCTGTTTTTTCGATTTTTTTATTATTATTTTTTTTTAAGTATCTCAAAACCATCATCTTAGCGGTGATAACAAGTCGATTTTGGGCCCCACCAAATTACTTCGAGACAAAAATGCAAAATTAAAAAGAAAGCAACATGGTTACGCCTTATTCCGAGGCATAGTTACATAAAGTTCCTAATAGAAAAGCGATCATCATGCTATTTCTAACACCTGAGTTATGCGTTCAAACATGAATAAACCATTCGCGGGCCCACCAATTCCTATAGTTGAAAAGTTAACGTTTCCATCTACTTAGAATGGTCAGTGTTCGTCCTAAATAATTCACAAGTTTCTCGAATTTGGAGTAAAAATATGAAAAAATTTGACGGAAAACCCATACCCCCACACTTGAATGTTACATTGTCCTCAATGTAATTGAATCATCCAATGTCAAGTCATGAATAATAAGCTATCCTACAATGATATGCAATAAAAACATAAAACAAAAGACAGAGAATATAATACAACTCTGATGGTTGAACCCCATGAAGCATAATCGAGTGGGTTGACTCCCACTAAGCAAAATTAGATGGGTTGACTCCCATCAAGCATCTGGTTTTAACGTCGTCAGCGCAACTTGCAAGATTGATTCCCCCGTACACTATCAATCTGAAAATCTGGGGATCTGTCCAGACGACAATTTGCAATTCTAATAACAACTTCACACAAATATTAGCATGATAACAAAGCACAAATGAAGCTGTCAAAAGCGAAGAGGTACCCCCAAACTTGGTTTCTGCAAATGATAAATCATTATTAATAGGAAAAATAAACGAGTCGGGGGGCTCCCAAAGGATGGGAACTGAAACTATCGGTGAAACCTGCACAGGTAAGATGTCACGAGAAGCAAAGTAATCCAACAAAAATTTTGAAGCACACACGTCTAATCCTAAACCAGGAACCCTACGAAAAGTTGGTAAACTAATCCAGGCGTAGTGACACATAATGTGAATTCCGAATTCTTTATCTCATCTTTATGTGAGGAATTCGACAAGCCTTCTAAAATCTCTAAGGTTACACGGTCATCTGTGTCCTTGAAAAATTATATTGACTCTCCTAAGTCATAGGAGGTAGGTGTATCACCACTCTCATGTAATATCCTTGAGAGCCACTCATCATCGTTATCATCGTCAATTAAGGGAACTGTAGGAATCTCACAATTCAAATGATTAGAAGGTATATTATTATGCACATCTACTGTCTCTGAGTCGTTAAACTCGACAACAGAATCCTTTGTATAAGCAGGTTCTTCTAAATCATCATCAGCATCTAAATAAACATTTCTAGTCCAAAACTCATCCTTTTGAATAGGAGAATAATCATTAATATGATCTGGAGTTGGAAAAGACATGTCAAATTCGGACGTCATAAAAGTATCTTTATTCCTATCATCACAAATATCAAGTTCATTATCATTCTCAACACACACTGATTCATTATTTATAACGGTTTCATTATTAATATCAGGAGTATAAGAAAAATTAGAACTTTCCTTGGCGAGACGACGATCCTCAATTAGAGCAGATAATTGAGAAAGTGCTTCTTGTAATCCATTTTTCTCAACCGTAAATTGATGTCCAAGTTTCACTATCTCCTTAGTATTTTGGCTCATCTGTTCCATCAAAGATAAGAAGGACGCAGATGGAGCACAGCACGACTGATTATCTCTCTCATACTGCGACTGAGAAGTGTGCGAATAATAATTGGACTCAGTAAAATGTGTCTCATAACCTGGGCAAGGTTGGTAATAATCATAACCATAACAAGGTTGGAGATGATCATAACCGTGAGAATAAGTCCAATCATTATTTACACCAGGCTCCATATATACAAAAGGTACCTGAAAGAAAAATTCTAAAACACAAAATAAGTAAACGAAAAAAAATCAAAAATCAAAAATAAAAGAAAATAAAATAGATTATATACAAAAGAAAAATAATATATACAAAAAATTAAAAATAACAATCACAATATTCCACAACCGCTCCCCGGCAGCGGCGCCAAAAACTTGATAGGCTCGGAAACCTACAATAAAAATACTGCAAGTGCACAGTGTCTAACTAGTAGACAACGGCAAATACAGGTCGAACCCATAGGGAGCGGTTGAAATTATCGTAGCTAGTATTCCTAATTTGTTAAGTTGAATTGATATTTTGGGAATTGTAGAAAATAATATAAGAAAAATGAATAAAATTAATCGAACAAGGGAGTCGGTAACTAGGGTCCACGGTGTCCACCACTGTCTCTATTTGATTACTGAAATGAAACATAATTCTTAACCATTTGTTTATTCGTCGTTCTATTGACATCACCTATTATCTGTATAGAGTCGCAAATATCGCTGGGATACTAAAAGCATAGCACATCAAAGATATCACCCAAGCATGCACCATCAAATTGTATCAGCGAGAAAATTGTACGAAACTAATTATACTTTCGCAAATAATATTTGACCATCCTAAGCATAATCCATCAAAGAAATTAACCAAGCATGGATCATCAAATTATGTGACAAAAATATTTGCAAAACCATTAATTATGCACTAGGTTATTGTAACCGGTGAAGCAACAACGTATATAATCATTCATTAAATAAACAAAAATTATGGAATCAATTAAATCAATTCATAATAGCCTCAAAACCATGTATTTCGATTTAAAGTGGTCTATGCTCAAAATGGCTTCTACCGTAAAACCCTAGTCACAAATCTATTAGAATATGGCTATGGGTTTCTCAAAACCCATTAAAATAAATACAAGAGATAGAAAGATTAAACCAGAACCACCGTCGTCACCTGGCTATTGGTCTTCTCCTTCTTCTCTGATTTTCTCCACCACAACACCACCTCCAGTAGCCTCCCTCTCTGGCCGTCCAGAGATTTCTGGCCGTCTCCTCCCTTTCTGTCGTTCCCAACTGCAGCCGTCCCAAAACCAAAAGATAGTACTCTGGCCCTTTTTCAAAGGTCGGACGACTCGGACTCGGACCCAATATCTCTCCACGGGGTACCCAAATAATAGCTCCAAAGATTTTCTACTGATAATGGGATCGTTCCGGTGCTGCGCGAAGTACCATAAAAATATAGCTACCGAAAATGATTGGCTGGAAATTAATTAGATCAAATGTGGCAGTCTCTGACATATTGTTTCATCGAACTTGATACTCCATAGTACAACAAAACTACACCTCCACCAATACTCGTCCAAAGTGGAAAATATTCCCACTTTAATTCCTTCACTTCAGCACATACAGCTAGCCCACACATTGAATATTCCCCTTATTTCTCTCTCGATCACGTGATGAAAAAAAAATTAAACTTTTGTAACTGCTGACGTCGGCAATTCGAATTTGAAGGAAGGAGGCAGCTGGTTTGGTCTCCCTTAGCGCCCGTATGGCTCCCAATATCATCCGGCCGTAAAATGACCATTGTGCCTTTTTTTGCCAATTTGACACCCTTTTCTTCTTTGACTCCAAAGTTACTACAAAACACAAACAAAGCGTAAAATGCAACTTTTACAAGAAAAATAGCTAAAGAAAGTGTAATCAATAGATACTTAGAGAGGTGTTTTTAGACACCTATCAGGGAACGAAGGCGTATATCAAGACCCTTTACCAGTTCGAGCATTCACCATCCATGAAGGTCCCGTGAACGAAAGAGTCGAAGGGATGATGTACCAACTGTGTGAAACACACTGCCTATCAAAGCCTCAGCGCAAGGATATGTTCACAGCTCTGAATCTAGTAGTGTCAAGACGACGCCTACCTTTCGAGGGGATCAACAACCAAGCATCACCCAAACAAGAGAAGCTGGCGGGAGGACAAGGATGGGGACTCCTCACAACCACGCGCATCCACCAGGTTAAATTTCTGGAAACCCTAATTAATCCGGAATATCCAGCAAATGTTATCTCAGTCAAAACCCTCAGAGCAGCAAATGTCCCTCGCCACGAAGACACACGTGTTCCCACCGTCGTCAAGGATCTGAATGAAGTTGAGGTGCGTACCTATGAACACATCACCTTACAAGTGGAAATCGCTACGATTCAGACGATAGCAGACTTCCATATTATCAAGGGAGATTCTGCATCAACCAAGAAATACTTCACGACCGACTATCCATACCCCAACTTTCCGTGAGAGGAGCCACGTTGGGAGAAGACACCACTAAAGCAATAGTGGTATCGACAACTGATGTTTGGAAGCCGAATAGGAGCTCCCCTATCTACGAGAAAGGTATTCCACATGTTCCCTCTATGCATGATAGTCAATATTCCCAATAAACTGGGGACTTGCTACAGGAAAATAAACGATGGCCGAAAAGACCCCAGTAGACGTAGGGACGGCCATTAGGATCTTCGTCAAAGCCCTTAAAAATTCTGGAATCATCCGTGGAAAGCTATGCAGCGCCATCCCCGAGGGAGGAGGCGAGCCAGTGTCGTACGTCATACCACCCGAAGTTTTGGAAGACGTTCCACATTTCGAAGAATACGTGAAATTGGCAAATATGAAGCAAGAAACAGGGGAAAACGCGGTTTCATATATGGAGAGATTCCGCAAAGAAACAAAGGAAATCCTACCTGACTACGAGTCAATGGACGCAACATTGACCCTTGGTATGCTCTCAGATCAATAATTTTTTTCCTTGAGCACAACCTTAGGAAACCAGTACCAGTGTTCCTGTATTGTTTGCATTCCTTCAAAGCAACGCATTATGGCGTGCAGTAGTTAGGATTTCCAATTTAGCAATTTAATTAATTCTTTTATTTCGAAAAAAAAAAAGAAAGAGAAAGTCTCGGCGTCTCAAAAAAAACAAACTAAAAAGCCTCTCCAGTATCTAGAGTGAAACAAAGCAAAAGAAACTACTCAAGTAAACCATCCAAGATACCACTCGTACCACCCCCATGAGACGCCTTCAGCCTATCCAGATCATCCTCCTCTTTCTGCAGTTCAACCTTAAGCTCTGCTATCCTTCTCGCGAACGACCTTCTGAAACCCCTGATCTTTAGCCCTCTCGAGCCTATCACGCAGCCAAGCCACATTGAAGCCTTTAGATTAAACCACAGCTATAGTACCTTCCCAATCTTGGACGTCAGACGGATCGGCAGAATCAATAGACTGAGTCATTATTTCCGACACCCTTGATAGCAGAGAGCCAACAATTGACTCAGAAAGTATCCGATCCTCCTTGTCATGCGCAATATGGCCGAACTTCCTCCAGATACAATCATATAATTTTCCATGCTCCTTCGGCACCGGGAAGTTACCCACTAGAACATGGCTACGACGAACTCGAAAGACAGGTAGAGGAAAAGCAACCCCAGCGCCAGGATACAAAGATCCCAAGCTTCCATCACCAGCTACTACTTCCTCAGGCGAAGAGTCAATCACCTCAACAGCGTTAGAGGCGGCCTTCTCAACAGCAAAGATGTTTCCAACGGGGACATCCTCTACAACTTCAGTGACCGGACCGCCTCCATTCCCTGGTACCTCAGTGCCCTCCACGACAGTTGCACCAATGCAATCCATGTGTTCCGTCTCCTGTGGATGCAAAAACCGAAAATCTGAATATTATGCTCGAAAATAAACAAGTGTCACGAGAAGTATATAAAGAATCCTGGGGAGATTTTTGGACACAACCTCTCTCTGTACGTCCCCCAACACATACTAAAATTTCAAGCTATTTCAAGAAGGGGTTTGGGGGATACGCAAGATACGCGATCCAGACTCCTACGCAAAATCGCGTCAAGGACTGCGGATAATCTACAAAGGATATGGAGGATATTTTTGGATACAACATCCTCCTGAATGTCTACTATCATGTATCAAAATTTCGTGATCATACGACAAATGAGCCAAGAGATATGACACAAATACCGATGGACGCGCAAGAGAAAGACTGTCAGAAATACGATGAAAAACTCCTGAAATTTTACTACTCGGAAAAAATAACGAGGTAAATGCTCTCAAATCCAAAAATTATCCTAATAGATGATAGCTCAGGGTTTTATCTATGAAAGTAGGGGCTGATCGTCGAAATTGGAGTCTGTATGAGTCATCTATGACGATTCTCCCTAGAAGATACGAATCTGAAAATCTCAAAAGGGAATGACGAGCTTACCCGGAAGACGAGTTCGGAGTCAACCACTTCACAAGTAGGAGAAGGAAAAGCCCCTCCGTCGACCGGCTCTTCTATTTCGGCCTTACCACTTGTGACAGAATCTGGGGACTTCACAATATCACCTTTCGACGAGGGATCCTACAAGTGACGCTAGAGACTTAGCCATCTGTGTAACAAATCCAGAAACCCACAGGAGTATATATATACAAACAACTTACATGCAAGGGAAGAGGACATGGATTTATCACAAGAGAAGGATCAACGATACAACGCTTAGGTAACTCCATCCTGTTACTCTTTGCTTTTTCCTCGGTTGAAGAGTCGCAGGAAATTCCATCTAACAGATAGGAAAAAGAAAAGAAATTGTCAATTGGCAGAAGCGAGAAGCAGAGAAGTATATAAATACCAAGTGAGGGGAATTTACCTGAGAGTCCAAAGAAAATATGGGCTTGTCGACTGTGTTCACCTTCTTCACAGTTACCCAAGAATACCAAGGTATAGTTCCAGAACATGATGAATTCGGAGGTGACCCTTCCCCGTCTATCACAACTCAGGAAAGGAACCAACTTATCAGGATGTCTAGAAGGATCCAAAGAACCGAACAAATCACTCACGGAAGGAGGGCGAGAATGATCCAAAGGCAAGTCTTGATCAAAACCCATGAGCCGGGACGCTCTATCGATGTTATACTCCATCCTCACCACTCTGCCTTCATAAAGACCGAAGATGAAGCCCGGGACACTACTACACAAGAACACTGTTTGTCCCTCATGAGTGATGTTGGTCGTGCCATGAGCCCCGGAACACAAAACAATTTCTTCATCTGGATTCTCTCCGGTGGTCTGAAGTTGGATCACTCTGTCATCAGGAACATAGCGCCATGGACGAAAGGTAACGCTATCGTTGTTGTCTATAAGGTCCAGTAGCTTCACCGAGTCTTTAGGCTTCTTTCCGCTCCACCAAACAATTCTAGCATAATCCAATAAGTCAGAAGGGAGGCCACCTAGCGAAGCATAGCCTGGGTAATGTTCCCACAGAAAAGCTTGAAAGGAATGGGAGGTTGATGTACGATGGAACTTTCCCCAGAGAAGAGTTAGACATATTCTTGGCTAAAGCGATCAAGTGAGCATACTGAGACCCGAGGAACAAACTACCAAGCGGCAAACGCTTACCCCGAGCCAACAACACAGCATATAGAACGGAAGAGGGCTTCAGCGTCCCAACTGGATCATCCTCAAATATCTCTCTCGACAACCAGAGTGTGAGAAACGCTGCTAGACAGTTAGTGTTGCTGAGAGCGTCACGCCTACCCCCTGACGAGAACCAATAGTGAATCCATCTAATGTAATTATTATCAGGAGAGGTGCACGACGAATGAAGTTCCTTGATCTTCTTATTCAATTCATCGACTATGGCGTCAGGAAAACATTCCGAAGAGACGTCTGGAAGTTCATCCGGTATTGGAAGGTGATATAAAGATGATAAACCCTCTAAGGAAATTCTGAGTTCTCTGAAACCCATGACGAAAGTATTTACATACTCGCACCAACGGGAGACGAACGCGACAATCCCCTCAACATCCACATGCACTTTCAATACCCTCGATGCTCGTACGCCGTGTATAATCCCGACCTCCTCTAATATCTCATTCACCTTAGTATTACTCAACATAGCATTCAGCCAAGGAACCCATTCAGATAAAGAAGCCCTGGGAACCTTAAAGTCAATCGAAGAACTCCCATATGTACCTCGTTCCAAAGAGAACCTAATAATCTCACCTGGGACAACGACTGAAGTGGAGGAACTAGTCTTGAAATTATATCTTTGGATGAAGCGAGCGTACGGGTTGGCTCGACTAACAACCGGAGTCGTCCGGTTACCGATGTTCGTGTACGCCTCGAAGAATTTGTCACTGACTCCAGGTATCCCAACGATGGGGAGGATAGGAAAAACGTCAGCATCACGTGTTCTCTACGACACACAAACCAATCTCAAGTAAGTCATTCATACATATACTTATATGTGCATGCATAACATGTAGACAATAATGGCAATATATACACGCTAATGCATATATATAAACATAAGAAAAATCATGCACGCCTACATGGATGAATATTATGTATATGTGTCTAAAAAAAAAAAAAAAGAACATAGGATATGGGTTACCTTGTTATTTTTCGCAACCTTATCAGACGACATAGTGAATAAAACAAGGGTTAACAAACACAATTATAGAAGAATAAACCAGAAAGAAGGAAGAAATTACTTTGTTCACAAGATAAAACCCTTCTTTTTTTATTTTCTCTACATAAAAACCTTAACCTAGGCATGTATATATATATACACACAATAAAGCCAAGCTCTAATAGGATTCCTATTATTTTAAGAAAAACTTGTAGAGAATGCCCTTGGGCTCTCTAAATCCCGCCAGCCCTAGGGCTGGCGTTAAAAAAAAAAACACACACACACACACGGACGGGACGCGACAGTCATGGCGCCACGGCCATGGCGCCATGCCACTGTCTCGTCCGCGCTAACATCGTGGCCATGGCCGTGGCCTCTCGCGTTTGTGCCGCTCATCATGGCGCCACCCACCTTTCCCTGCAAAAAAAAAAACAATTTTTTTAACACATCCCTATACAAAACCCACTTTTATTTTGATTTGTGGTCACTCACAATAAGGTTCAAACCTCTATAGAGCCCTACTAGTGTTGGCATATATAAAAAAAAAACGAAACTCAAGTATAGGATTTGTCCTCACCATCTGGTGCTTAGTGCGAAACATCATTGTTCCACACTAACCAGGGGACTTAATGTAGATGGTGAAAAATCAAATAAGGGTAGAGATGTAAAATGTCCCTCTATTATATCTCGCCAAGAGATGGTTTCTTATTCAGGCAAACCTCTATAGCTCAGAATGCAACCCGTTCTGCAAGCTGAATATGCTCTAAATGAGTTCTTTCTTATAGCTTCCGAGCGGAGAGAATAACATCATTGCACAAGAGCCAAAATACCCACCTATACACAAAGCCACCAATTTTTTGATATCGCATAGTGTGAATAGGGTAAATATCCTCAATCCGATCCGAGTCACAGAGGTAGTGATCCGATTTATCTCATTTCTCTTCTTTTCTCTCTCAAAATGTGTAATCCTATCTTTCCCTCTCCAAAAAGTCCTCCTTTGTGATCTCTTTAGAGTCCTATTTATAGAGACTCCCTTTTACCCCTGGGTGACCATATGCCCTTTTAACCACTTATTAACATAATTGCCATTCCTTACTTCTTGATTACCCAAAATATCTAGGCCCAAGCCCAACTGGATAGACTTAACTAGGTATGTATCAAGCCCATTAGGTATAAATAAACTTGGGACATCCACACATAGCCTCGAATTTCTCAACATAAGAGCTAAATTACTCACTGGTGCCATGGTGGAAGATTGAAAGAGACGGATTTCCTCTTGAAATATGACTCAATTCTTGAGTCTTAATGAAAGCCTCAGATGAATCACAACTCTAGGCATTGACCAGAGCTTCCTGAGCACGAACAGCTGAAACAGCTTAAATGCACCTAAACAGGTCATTACTTTGAGTAATATGCAAAGCAGCTCAAAGTGCCTAAACAGGTCACCTAATGCGCCATCGCTAAAGGACAGCGCAACGTAAAATACTATAGTCACGGAAATCATAACTAAGTACGTCAAGAGCCATGGACCAAGCATGGACATGGACACGAAACTCGTTCTGGCTGAAGGCATAGACCCTGACAAGAAGGGAAAAACATCGTGTCATTCATGGCAGCATACACTAAGCTTTGTCCAAAGGCCAAGGTCAATTACCACATCTCATGGCGCCATGCACAGGCCTTGGCCAAAGGACAAGGCCATTGGCACATCGCATGGCGCCATGCCAAGGCTATAAGCGCATCCCATGGCGTCATGCCTAAACCATTACCGCATCCCATGGCGCCATACCTAAGCACTCCATCCCATGGCGCCATGCCTATCGTCGCCACCAATGGCGCCATGCCTAAGCACTCGCATCCCATCATGGCGCCATACCCATTGCTCGCATACCAGGGCACCATGATTATCACTCGTATTCCATAGGTCTTGGCCAAAGGCCAAGGCCATTATAGCATCCCATGGCGCCATGCACTGGCCATCACGTCACCACGCCATCTTAGACCCTGGCCAAAGACTAAGGGCATGGCATTATTCCACATCCGTCCAGCCTTGGTTGAAGCCACGACGCCACACTCAAGGCCATAAGTCACATCCACACACATTTGTAACTCAAAACAACATAGTACAACATCTACAATTCTACACGAGATATCAAAACATCACACAGGGGGATAACTTTAGGGGTATTGGTCTGGCGGTCTACGGCAGTTAGAAAGAAACTGATAGAGATGATGGACAGTTACGAGAAGGTGTGGTGCTGAGTGGACATGTTCTACACGACTCTAGCAGTTACAGAGCACAACTCATGTCCTCCACTCCTCCACTCTTCCACGACTTCCACCTTCTCTGTCGAGAGATCAGGGTGAGTTCAACACTATAAATAGAGGCTTCCTCTATCTTCCAAGGCAGAACATGACAGAAGAACCAGAATACTTGAAAACACCAGAACCTCAGAGCAACCACCTGAGCATTTCAAAACATTCTCAGCCTTGGAGATTTCTAGTCATATTCACAACGGAAATCTTGAACTTTACACCCACAAACACACCCTTTCAACATGATCTCAAGTTTCTTCCATTGTTTCCCTCCCTAGATCAACCTCATCCTCTATGTGACCGAAGCAAGACTTGAACGGCCATTGACTTGGTTTAGGCTTGTCTTGTTCGATTTTGATCTCGAGCACTACGAAAGTACCCAGAGACGGTACAGTGTTTTTCAGACAAAAACACTATTTTATGAGGATTCCTATTTTCTTTTTCTTTTGTCTATTTTTGTGACAAAAACGGGGAGAAATCTTGTAGTAAGGGGGAGTAAAATCTTTCTATCTACTAAGACAATCGTCTACAGCATTGTCTAGGGGGAGTAAAATCGATGTGCTTGTCATGTCAAAGCAAAAGTTAGTGTATTGAGTAAGGGGGAGAACATATCATATTGTGTAGTATCTTTAAGCATCGATGCAATATGCTTACAAGTTTTATATACTACTCAATTGCATAACAAACTCTTGTTGGACTATGTCCTTCTAAGAACCAAGATGTGTGGTGACTTTGAAGTTTGTTATCTCTACCTTGAATCTTCACTTGCAGGAACACTCTTATATGAAGACGTTGAAGATTACAAGAAGATCAAGTACATTATGGTTAAGGCTAAAAGATTTTACTTTTTGATTCCATATGTAAGATTGGTTTTGTCACCAAAATTGACAAAGGGGGAGATTGTTAGAGCATTGCTCGGTTGAACCCACTGATATTGTTATCTCAAGTCAGTTGTCAAGTTTGGATGACAAAAACACAGTTCTTGATAAGTTTACTCTACAACTCGGACTAGGATAGTTTTAGGTAATCGAGACGATGACATTGAAGACGAAGACCGGAGCTTACTACTTGATAAATCATAACGTCCTCGCTAAAGGTTAGAAAGGTTTTCCCTTTTCCATATTTCGTACTTACCATTCTATGATATCAATAGTCTATGATGTTGTTTATAAGTTCTGAAGGTATTCTAGGATTCTTCGCCTTTGCATTTGTCACAATCGTGATAATATGTATAGGTAGAGTAAGTTGAATTGTCTCATGAAATGACCTCAACGGTGAACGCGTACATATGTTGCATAAGGCATTCCTGAGAACGAGCGAGTCTGTATGAACGAGTTCATGAACGCATACATACGAGTTCACGGTTTCTCCTGAACTCCAATGGACAGCTCTGTGAACGCGTTCATGAACACGTACACATAAGCCATGGAAAACTTCCAACTTTCATAATATGAAGTTTTCGGTTTTGGAATGATTAGTTCTCGGATTTGTCATTACTTAGGCCAAGGAATTAAACTACTTAATCCACGCAACGTTCAAACATGTTTTGGACTAGAAGTTGCAAACCTTCAATCAAGGTTGAGTCTTCTTTAACTATTGGGCTTGTCCAAAGTTAGAAGAAGATTGAGAATGGGTATTCAAGCTATGGACTTTTTAGATCTGGAACTTGCTTGAGCCCTACTCAAGGTTGCTTAACTTTTAAGCAAAGCCTCCCTTGGTGATCACTATAAATAGATGACCTTCTGCAAGATACAATTCCAATCCTCTACACATCTGTGTATCCTTGCATAAAGGTTGGTCGTCATCTCGAAGTCCTTTTGGACTATGACTATTAAAAGACTTCACTTGAGGATCATGAAGCACAGGTCAGAAGTCAAATTCCTGATCATGTATCTTGGGTCGATTGAATTCTTTCAATCTTATCACGACCAAGATTTGATAGAAACTTCGTAAGGTCGATCTTGAATCGTAAACCCTAGAAGTTCCGTAACGCAAATTCACGAACTAGGTTTCATACTAAGTTCGTCAAGCGTTAGGAGGTAAAACTGTTTAGGCTAGATCAATAAGCCCTATTCAGTAAAACATATTTCCATTAACCTTGACTTTAAGTCTAAAGGAAATCACAATCGTATTCTTGTTTAATTACTTGGATACTAAGGTGTTCTGTTAGAGGCAGGGTAGCGCTAGTCTTCACGAAGGGAAATGGAGAAACTCCTAGGCCTGTAAAGGATGTCAGCTAGGGGAATCAAGTACGTAGGTTTCTGCGGGAGCCAAGAGACGTAGGAGCACATTGGTAGCTGAATTGCTTGTAGGGTTAATTCAGTCTCGATACATTCCAGTCCGAAGACTGAGAGTAGGCTAGCGTATGTATTCCGTTAATACTGAGGGTGTTCACATTTGGGCGAGGTCCCGGGGTTTTACTGCTGGTTTGTAGTTTCCTCATTAACAAAACTTCTTGTGTCGTGCATTACTTTTATCTTCCGCATTATATTTATATAATTAAAAGTACTACACAAATCCAATTGCTGATTATAGAACCTTTGAGATTACTCAGGTGAATACTTGAATATTGATTTGTGAGATCGTTCAAGTAATATAATCAACAGAGTTCACGAACATAAAAGTTGGTGGTGTATCTCGGTATCCCCTCCTTTTCAAAAATTGTCCAAGGTAAAGAGTTTAGTCCGCAATAGTCATTGACTAATATGACTTAACTGAGCACTATGATGATGCTCTAAATCATCAAGTCATTCTAATCCAGTTTGTGCAATGACTTGCATAAGTTAATGCTACACTTAAAGAAGGAGATGCATGGAAAAGAAGGACAAAGTATTGGTGATGCATATGAATGGCATGGGTCATTCTTGAAATCTTCGTAAGAGCTATGGCAACATAAATGCCTCAGTTTGGAGGAATCTTTTCTAAGTATTAATTGGACGTTGTTTCGTTATGAAATGAACAAAAGGAACATTGATAGTTGGACCGAATGTCAAGTGGCGTACAAGGCAATTGGTTGTGGCATTGTTTCCTCGTTTGTTGCTAAAAAGCTATATTGAAGTCAGTATTGCAAATCTTGTTGGGTCTTACAAGTTTGTGATCAAATGGTGTTGATATTTGCAATCATTTTGAATTATACTTTCAAGTATTGGGTCGTGTGTGGCCTTGGTGTTGGCAATGAAGTCTTTCTATGTAAGGTAGTAGTGAATTAGGGTGTTCGATGTTAAAGTACTTGTCTATTTTGATTCAAAGTAAAGATAGTTCACGTGGGAGATGCTACATAGCATATTGGCCGAAATATGCAATAGAAGACGTTGAAAGTGTAATGGTGCAAAATAAGTTTGATGGTGTGAAGACATGTTGTTGTTAAGGGACGTCCCTGCATATCGTACTAAGATAATTGCTAAGAAGAGTCCAATACAAGAACGGCAGCAAGGCCATGAAGTCTGTCCATCAAAGGAATGAGTTATGTAAAACTCATAAGCTTTGGAGAATTGTCCAAAGATTGATGTGTAGCGGTTCGAATGAATGCTTGAGGCACATTGGTTTCGTAAGAGACGTAGGCCAGAGGATGGTATGATGCCAAGTTTTGTCCTAAACTAGTTATTCCTAGCCTATGCCAAGAAGCTATGCAACTCAATAGTTTTGTTTTAGGCGAGTCAAGCAAAGTATGGCACAAGGGCTAAGTGAATAACATTTGGATCAAGTATAAGGCTTATACTTGGTCATAGCACTCAAGGAAACTAGTTCCTTAGTGTGTTTTCAACAATAGAGCTTAGTTGGTACGCATAAAACCACTATGCATTATATGGGAATCTTGACGGAGGGCCATGAAGGATCGTAATCCAAGACATGTGTCAACAAAACTGATTGAGAATGAAGGCTGAGTCGCATATAAGTCC
>JAJJMA010175644.1:0-16866 GCA_023529015.1 Papaver nudicaule
GATGCATTGTGGTCAACCATTTTCTTAAGTCATAACAAAAGTATCAAACTGGGTCACCTAATAAAGACAGTTAATACAATTACGGATATATAATTTCATGTTCGGGCAAAAAAGCTAATCAGAACCGTAATTAGAACGATGAAATTGAACTTGCTGATTTTTAACATAGCATTGCTTAACATAACTACCCAATTCTGTCGGAATATAAGATCGAAAAACAGTGGGACAAATTTAAAAAAATTGTAAATCTAAACTGGGTTGAGATTCAAAGAAATAATCAGAAGAAAGAGATGAGAGGTAGAGGTGTCAATCTGGCCGGCCTGGCCTGGCCTGAAGCCTGGCCAGGGTTGGCCTGTTTAACTTTCTGGCCAGGCCGTCCTGGACAGAATTGGCTTAGAGTAAGCCTAGCCTGAGCCTGAGCCAGGCCAGTTTCGGGCAAGGCCTGGCCGGTTCTGGCCAGGCTGGCCAGTTTTATCGTAACTGTTTTCTAAATTTTAAAAAGAAGGTAACGGAAGGATTCAAACTTGAACCCTGAAGTACACTTGATTTAAGTGTGAACCAGTTGAGCCATCATCAACTTATGTTTCAATGTCTCTATATAGAAACTAAAGTATGAAAATCTGTGAGATAATTACTACCTTAAGTAAATTTCAAGAAAAAATTATGCAATAAACACATTAACTTCACAAATATTGAGAAAATATAACGGGCATAAATTAGTGAGTGTCTAACGGGTAAATTTTTATCAAATACATTGAAATATTTGCCAATATGTCCGTGTGATAATTAAGGCCATAATTAATACCTTAATTTAAGTAGCATTTGCTAACGTTTCTTTTTTTTGGTAATCTAAAATTATCTTAAAAGAATACAACTGAAAAAATCAACGGAAATCTTTGTTAAACAAACCAAATTTAATCATGCAGACCAGGTTTCCGTTTTTATACTTATCAAACATTAATAAGATTCATAAGAATCCATAACTAAATTTAGAAGTAAAATGTGAACAATAATGTTTTAGATTGCAAATAAATTTAAATTAGACTAATCAACAACATCAGAAGAAACAATTAGATCAGTGGTAGGAGGTTCTCTTATATTGCTCGACATCCTGGGATCGATCCTCTTTCGTATCATATATTTTTTGGCTGAACAAATTATATCAGGCCATGGCAGTCCGGCCTGAACAGGCTAATACAGGCTCAGGCTATAGCAGGCCAGGCCACAACAGGCTAACTGGCTGAAAATCACACCTAGCCTGAGCCAGTTTCGAGCCTGTGCCAAGCCTGGACTGTTTGAGCACGGGCCAGGCCAGGCTTTGGCCCTGTAATACAGGCTAGGCCGGACCAGACTCAGGGTAGGCCGGACCAGGCTCAGGCTGGCCTGGCCTCTTTGACACCTCTAATGAGAGGCCATTACAGTTTTGATAATGATAATGATTTAAAAAAAAACACTAAGTAAGAAAAATGTATTAGAAGTATTGGCTGGTGTGTGAGTATGAAATCTGCCTAAATACTTCACACCTAACAGCCATCAGATCTATTATCATGCTATATAGTATTCGTTCGTGTGAGAACGAAGTAGAGAATATGTCGAAGATAACAACATAAGAACATATGTAAAATAAGAACATAAACTATTGATTGACTTTCAAGCTAATTAATACATGTACATGATCCTTAGAAGCTTGAGGAGAAACTAACCTAATCTCACTCTCCCGACTTAGGTTACACCAAAAACCCCACCCCTACAAATGATCTCGAGCTCGTCTTATATAGGCCGAGTCTGAAGTGGTTTACAGCTAATAAGACAAACTACTCAATCGTGGTGGTGTCAGAGTTTCTCGAGTAAGGCGGTTCCTTCGGTGACTCCGAAGATGGCTTTGCTTCTCTATCCTTCGGTGGTATGTCCGAGTCTTCTTTTATCGAACTCCAGTTCGAGGTCACTTCATAGATTTATCCGAGGAGTGGCGACGACATCCTTCGAGCTGGGTCTGGTCCTTCTGATCTTAACACGTGTCCCGAGGGTGATTTACCCTCCACAGTTTGCCTCTTTCCTTTCCTGGTATCGAAGATGCCTGGGAAGAAAATTTCTTCTTCGCCGCCTTCTTCTCACCATGCACCCCACTAGCTGCCAAGTGTGACGTTTCATGACACGTTCTGCATGTTCCCGAGATTCTAGCCACCTTTTGACCTTCCAACTGGTAGCGACGATTTCCCTCTACTATTTAAATTTTAGTTTCTCCCTCTAAATTTTTTTACCCTTTTTCGTACTCTCTTCCACAGCTCCGACGTTCTTTTTCCCGAAACCCTTGAATTTCTATCTTTTGATCTAGCACTTGTTCGGTGTTTTATTCTGGTACCCCGTGCTTTAATCTTCTTATTATCTCATAAAGACAACTCTTTTTCCCTTTTCATCATCTCTTAAGATCCTGATCAATCTTGTATCTGCAACTTCCGGTGCCGGCGAGTCCTGTTTTCCTTCTCTTTGTCTTTCTTTTCATGTCGTTTCCTTCTAAAGTTGATGTTCTCATCTCGATGATGAAGAACTTAGGTTTTAATGATGATTCTTTCAACATAAAGGCTGTTGGTTCTCCGGGCAGCCGGCTGACTCTAGAATTAGTTGAGGAGTTTGGGTGCAACGAGGGGAAGCTCTTGGTTACGTTCTATCAAATTTCTGCCGGGTTGATTCCTCCTTTTTACCAACCTTCCAATCCTTTGTTTCTCGAAATTCTATGTTCCCTTCCTAGTCCTTGGGGAGTAATGCAGCTTACTTGTAGTTCCATTCACCTTATCAATCAATGGGTTTCCCGCTCCGAGAATAACTCTCCTGCCGGCTCCACGGTGAAGTTTTATTTTACTGTCGAAAAGTTCTTTAACCATTATGAACCATTCTTAACGTTGGATAACGAATTTGCCCCTTGGGGAGTCAGCTTTCGGACTGTGAAAGGGGGTGTGAACATTATTCCAGGGTCTTTAGATTATTCCATGGATGAAGACTGGTATTCGGAGCCTGTGCTTCTGGAGGGTCCCATACTCCGAGGCTGGAAAGATGCAGGTCGCTTCATTCATTGGACAGAGTTCGAAGTAGGACATGAGTTCTCGACTCAGCATCTGTTTACGATCCGCTTTTCTGATGAGGAGCGAGAGCTGTCTCGCCAAGTTTTAAGGAAGGGCAAAGGTGTTTCTGCTGGCGCTTCGAGTAGCTTAAAGCGTTCCCGAGCAGATGAGGAGACTATCGAACATGTAACAAATACCTTTTTGAGATGTGCTTTTTATTTTATGGAGTATGAATACTTGCCTCTATTTGTTTCCTAAGAAAGACGAATCCTCATCTGCAGGGAAATGTTGTATTTGTGGTTGACTTAAGTGTGAAGAACGAGTTAGTGGGTTTTGAGTTCGAGGAGAAGACCGAGGTTCCTAGGCCTCGCAAGAAGTTTGTGTTTAAGAATTCCTCCAAAGTAAATTTACCGCAGCGAAGCAATGTATCCACGAATCCTTCAAAGAAGGAAATTAAGGCGACTGCTCCTGTCGAACTGTTCTCGCCGAAGGCTGATGACGTGCCATCTACCGATAAGACTATCGGGGAGGTTGCCGTTGGCAAGCCGAATGTTGCTATGCCGAGTGTGCCTGCCTCTGCCTCGGCGATGATTGCTTCTTCTTCCACGACCACTGCCTCGGCCGAACCTACTGTCTTGTCTTCGAAGAAGATTATTCTTGTGGTCGATCTCCTCCTCCCCGAAGGGATGGCTCGTCTGTTAGTATGGATCCTTCGAAGAATTTAGTTATCAGTTATCCTCGTAGTTCGAAATTTCCACATGCTCCTAGCTGTGCTGGAAAACATGTTCAACCATACACTGCGAAGAAATTTAAAGAGGTGTTTTTTGAGAACCATCCTAGTGACTTTTCCAAAGAAATTTCGTCTCGCTTTGATGCTCATGCCTCTGATCCCCTGGGCTGCCCTTTAGATCCTGAGTTTTGCAAAAAATTTGGCGCTGTTTTTGGAGGTGATCGTCTCAGAATGGAGTATGATCTTCGCCATCCGCCTTTTTCGTATGAGGAGAACCTAGCTATGCTTCAAATGGTGAGTTGCTTTTCTCTTGAGGCCTGGGCAGTCGTATTTTTGGAGTTTGGCCAAGTATTGGTGTCTTTTGGTATTTTTCACAGGGTAAGCATCATGAGTCCGGTCTCTTGGCCTATACCTTTGATCAATATGGCGAAGCTGAGTATCATGAGAGGAAATTTCTCCAAATGCAAGAAGAGCTTGCTGCAGAAAAGACTCGCAGTGCTCGTGAAAGGAAGAATTTGCTAGGTATGTATTTTGTTATCTTATGTTTGCGCTGTACCTTGTAATTTTATGCTGAGAAAAGTTTACTACTTTCTAAAAAAGGCGAGATAAAAGAAGGGGAGAATAAACTCCATGAAGCTAAGCTAGCTCTAAACAATTCTCTTGAGAGTCGCAAGCCTTCGCACAGCGCCTCTGGCGATGGGAGTCATCGAGGTGAAATCGATAAGCTTGTAAAAGAGAGGAATAAAGCCTGGGATGATCAAGATTATTATAAGAGGAAAAGGCATGAGGCTGAGAATCTTCTTGTCGAGGAAAAAAGGAAAATAACGAAGACCGAGCGCTTACTCGAGGAG
This sequence comes from Papaver nudicaule, assembly GCA_023529015.1. Lineage (NCBI taxonomy): Eukaryota > Viridiplantae > Streptophyta > Magnoliopsida > Ranunculales > Papaveraceae > Papaver > Papaver nudicaule. The sequence goes on from JAJJMA010175644.1 coordinate 4,641, forward strand.
GAGAGGAATAAGAATGGGATTATTGCCCGAGAAAATCATTTTTTCCAACTGGATGTAGGTCGCCTAACACGAGAGCGAGATGCTGCTCGCAAAGAAAAACCAATCAGTGCCTCTGGCAAGATAGTGATTGAGAACCTAGAACAAGACATGAAGAATTTGAGGGTTCAAATGGCGGCTTTGAAAAATGTCAACAAGGAGCTGGTTTCGTAGAATGATGGTTTGAAGAAGGGTTGTAATGATATGAGTATGGAGCTTGCCAAAGCAAGAACTTCGAAAGACCACCTTTCTCGAATGGTCGATGAATATAGGTTAGAACTTGCTACACTAGGAGCGGTTTCTTCTGAGGATATTAGAAAAAGAGCTACCCAACCTCGTTTTACTAATCAACATGAGGTTACCGAGTACATGGTTGTTAAAGAAAGTAGGGTACTGATAGGTGTGCAAAACACCTATTCAAGAGTACCTAATTTGTACACTTTAGTCAACTTAAGCCTCATATATTGTTTATTTTACTTGTTTTCTATTTTGCAGGTTCTTTGAAGTCATAATAATAAAAATGAAGCAAATTTCACTCAATTCATCACTTGGCAACGCTCGGAGTCAATGGTCTCGAATACAAGAAGAATACAAGGCTCAAAAATGTCGCAAACAAGAATTACCGCAGGTGGGCGCAACTAGTTTTAACGAATTCATGGAGGCAGTCAGGTTATTCCCAACCGCAGTGCAGCGTTAAGGGCCACCTTAAAAACAGGCCCAATTCCTAAAGACAGGGCCAATTTCTGTAGGCCCAATTTCTAAAAAAGGAGGCCCAGATTCCAATTTCCTAAATCAGGTTATATTTTGGTTTTTACGGACGTATATAAAGGCTGTTCACGTCAGGAAGGTTTTACACAGACGGACGTACGGGGAGAAGGTTTTCACGTACAGGAGCTCAGGAGGAGTTCTGGGAGGGGAGTTACTGTTCACGGCGAGGGTTTTCGGCACGATTCTCGAGGCGCCGCAAACAAGGGTTTTTATGCTTTTTCATATTTACTTTATTATTTTCTATGGATTTCAATAAAGATATGTCTAGCTAAATACTTTTATATTGGTTAGGGATGTAGTCGGATATCAAAAACATGCTACTTGATTAATTTTGGAGTTATAATTATTCTTTTCATCATCGTTCTTATTTTACTGCGCGTATGAATGCATGATTGATGTATTGCATTAAGATTGAATATTAATTGATTTAAGTTGCAAACTAAATTAGTTTATGTTCATATCTATAACTAGAATTAGGTTTTGAGATACGAAATCGTCGATGAACCTTTTCACAAGTAGTACAATATAATTTCGATTGCGGTGATAGCTTTTAGGAATTGTATGTAGAATATGACCTTTGTTGAATGAACTGCTCCTGGTAGTTCATTGCATTGATTAGCCTATTTCACAGATATTAATGCTCTTAGAGAGTTGAACTCGATTACTCATGGTGTCGAGTTATTCTCTACGTAGTATTCACACATTCATCGTTATGGTGTGTGATGACATTAGGAAATTTCGGGATATTTTCGCGATGATGTATTCTAGGGCTTTTGATGATGAGAGATTAAATAGAAACTCCAAATATTATTCATAGTGCATGTTATGTGATTGAAGATGAACCCTTAACCAATATTCTCGTCCCCTGATTATTTTCTACATTTATTTGCTTTAGTTTTAATTTACTTTTATTGCACCAAACATCCCCCCCTGGTTACTTAAGAAATCGATAATAAATAACAACCAATCTCTCTCTGTGGATCGAATCTGTTCTTGCCACTATATTATTTTATTTATTGTGAAGGTTAAGAACTGAAATATATTTGTGCGAATTCGACACGCATCAGGTACTAACCCTTGTCAATTTTTATGATGTTCCTACTGTGTTTCCAGGGTGTGGTCGAGTATCGCAACCTTATTTGTGTTTCTGTTATTTGGCAGGCATCGAGGCCAACCTACAGAGGAAAGTTGCAGACGCTGAATCTGCGAGGGAAGAAGTTGTCAATCAGTTGGTGCTTGAAGCAGACCGAAAGTTGGAGTTTGAAAGGAAAGTGAAACAATTTTCGAAGGAGTTAACCGAGGAACGTCGAATTGCCGATGTAGACACACTTTCCCAAGAACTGGAGCTTGAACGTAAGCGTCGCTTGGAGGATGCGGAGAGGAGTGTTGAGGAAATGACTGCCAAACAAGATTTCCGCCTTAAGTGCCAGAAAGACCTAAGGAATATGGTTACTGGTTTTTCCCTCGTCCACCATCAGTTAAGACATGGGCAGGCTGTCGAGGAACTGCTTACTCGATCCGCCTTGACTACCTCCTTGGCTACGAGTATGGCTTGTCGAAGACATGGCCGGTCACTTTTTAGAGCTATTGGTATTGAGCCTCCTACCTATGGGGCCGTTGGTGCAAACGATGCTGACGCAGTACTCCCGGGTGATGAGTATTTGCTTCCTCATGAAGTATTTGTGAGGTTGGCTAGAGACGAAGCACGAAGGAGAGGGCTGCTTGAGAAAATTCTTGATGACCAAGGTTCTGGTAATGACGAAGATGATGGCGATGACGATTCCGACGACGACCATTCGGGTGGTTCCGAGGGTGATTCCGAGGGTAATCCGAAAGATGATCCGAAGGACAATCCCAAGGACGATTCCAAAGATGACCCGAAGGACGTTGTTGCAGTCGATACTAGTAACGCAGTCGATGGCGCTGCACAGGATCTTGGCGACGTCAAAGAGAGGAGCACTGGTGGTGGTATGGGTGTTGGCTTTGATAAAGGGAAGAGCTATTTGTTTCAAGAATCCATAGCCGCATATAGTGATGAAGAAAGTGAGGGTAAGCCTGAACCTGTGAGAGAAATCACTCCTTCGAGACAAGATCACTCTGGCTTTCGGACCTATGAAGAGGACTTGGAAGCTGATAGAGAACTTTGGGATGAAGTGAAAGTTTTTGGAGATCCCTCCCCTCGTCAGGGTGTGTTATCTAGTGAAGTTTTTCCCATGGTGTAGCAGCGAATCTACTGCTTTTCCTTTTGTCTTTTGATGCAAGAATTTTTTGTACTTGGCATCTCCCATATTTTTGCGCTTGTGTGCTGTGTTGACTACATTTATGAAGAAGCCTTTTTTGCTTGATTAGAGTTTCTCCTCTTTTAGTTTTATGTGTATTTTTTTTTTTAGAACTTCATAATCAGGCATGAAGTTGTTTTTGCAATACTCTAGGCTCTTAAGGTTACTTGAGGTGCAACTCCAGGGCTTACTTCGATGTGGGAGATAGTAAACCAAGCTAGTGGGGGCTTACGGATCACCCTTCCCAAAGGCTTTTAGCTACTTGCCTGTTTTAAAGCAACAAAGGCCATCGAGGCCATAGGTACCCGTTTTGCCTCAGATTACTGGGTGGTTATCGAGGATACTAGGTATCCTTCAAGAGAACATGGTGGTGTTATGATAATCCATTTATCCCCAGTAAAGCAGTGGACTGATGGTGGGTAACTGCTATGTCTGTGCTTCGATAATAAAGTAGCTCAATGGGGGAGTGTCGGTCAAGGCTGGAGCTTAGACATGGTACTATTCTCCTATCGCGGCCTAGAATTCGACCTATCTGAGGAGGTCCCTCGGCTGCATGACTCGCCTGCTATTCCCATGAATACGAGCAAATCAGCTGCCTCGGGGTTACATCCACCTTTAGAGGTAGATGTTAATCTCATTTATCGTCCCCTCGACGCCTCAGAAAGAGAGGTCCTCATGGTCGTGTGGTAGTGGGTCCAAATGCTTCATTAGCTTATGTAGCTTAGATGCAAAGTACCCACCGCTAACGGGGTGTCTTGTGGGTAGATGACTGTGTCATATAGCTCGTAGGGACCTTCTGTCTTATATGATCATCAGCTCTGTGCCTGCTATTCGAGGTCTTTTTATGTTTTTGGCGTCTGGGCCTTGGCGTTAAGGCCTTTTAATTTCATTGCGTCGAGGCACTAGGGGAGATATGGCGTCATGGCCTGCTTGCTTTATATGGCTTGAGAGCCTTTGGAGGTTTGCCTATTCGGGTAGGACCTTTGCCTATCTGAGTAGGATTCTGGAGTTTGAATCGAGGTATTGTGCCTCGAAGAGTTCGATATGTATTTTCTTAACAACATACCAAGCTGCTTCTTTTATTCTTTCATTCTAAAACTGATATTTCTTATGCGTTGCATACATATAAGGTTCTAATTAAGGTGTTTCAGATGCTTCCCCTCAACTGGGGTGCTTAGCGTCTGTCCTTCGAGATTGACTAGGTTGTATGTATCGTTCCCGAGCGCTCTTTCAATTACGTATGGCCCGACCCACAATTGCTCCTCCGATGTATCCTTTCCAGTGCCGCTCGAACTTGTCTCGCTGGCTGACTTGCTCAGCATTGGTACCTTGCTGCTTGCCATGAGGAATTGTTCTCTGTTTTCGGTGCAATGACCCTTTCCTTTGCTGATAGGTCGAGTGCCTTGCTTGTGGATTGTGGGGCTTCCCATGGTAGTGTCAGCCTTTCCAGCCTCTATCTCAGCTATGAACTCCCTTATGCAGGAGTCTGTTATCTTTGGGTGTTTGGCTTGGTTTGAGGGGTCCTGCCTCGAGTGCTCTCTCGCCTGGATATTGATTTCGTTGCATAAACGAGCTTCAGTGGGATCACCTAGGATTTCCGCGATTCCAAGTGGCGTTGGGAATCAGATTCTTCTGTGAAGAGTAGAGGGCACTCCTAGGATGATGTGAAGCCAAGGTCTTCCCACAATTGCATTGTAAGGCGAGTCTATGTCAACTACACAAAATGACGTAGGTTGTTCCAGCTTTCCAACATGAATCAATAACGATAACTCTCCCCTGGGCGTTGAGGGCTTTCCATTGAAGCCATAGACATTGTATGATGAGGGCACCAAGGCTCTTTCCTTTCCAAACATCTTGTCGTATGTTCTCCCAAAGAGAATGTCCACAGAACTTCCTGGGTCCACGAGTATTCTAAGCATCGCCGTCTTCTCGATATGCAGTGTCATGACTAAGGGATCATTGTGCAATCTTCCTTCCTCGGGGATATCTGCTGCCGAAAAGAAAATTGGTGCCTCTGCCACTCTTCCAGCTGTCCTATCATTGCTACACTTAATATTTCTTTTCCTTCAAAGTCTCTTTTGTGAATTCTATCGGTAGGAATACCTTTGAGATTTCGCCCACAGATATTTGCATGAACTATGAAGTTGCAGTCGCCGAATCTTGGGATGCTTTGGTCGATAGTTATGACGTATGCTTCGTGCTTCTTCTCCTCCTTTGCTTGTGTCTGATTTGGAGGTGGATTTGGTAGTTCAAGGAAGTGCTTGAATTTTCCCTTTGAAATGAAGAAGTAGATTTGATCTTGCGCCGTGACGCAAACCTCTGTTGTGTGCCCATAGAACTGGTGGAATTGACAGTAATCCCTAGAGTTTCGATTGTGCTTTGGTTGGTTTCCTCTGCTCCTTGGGTATCTCATTTCGCCTGCCACTTCGGATTGTTCGATGCTTCGGAGAGCATCCTCGATGGTTACACACAGCTTTGGTAACTTTCTATCTTGGAATGCGGGGAACCCTAGTTGCACACCGAACTTTCTTCTCCTTCGCGTCCTCTTTGAGCGCTGCTATTTTCGAATTCCCCTCGAGAGTCGTTACCACTACTGTGATTGTATTTCCTGTTATCATGATATCTCCCATCACCGAATTTGCCTTCGTTTCCATATCTCCCTGCATCGTTCTGCCTTTCTCGTTTTGAAAAGTCCCCTGTTTGGTGGTTCGTGGCTTGATCTCTCTCTTCGAGTGATAAGTTGTTTATGGAGTGCACCTGTTTTGATAAAGCTTCTCTCCCTTGGGGGGATTGCTCCCTGATTTCGTCCAGTGTGATTCTCTCCTTCTGGTACTTCCGGAGGTCTTGCAGCGTTTCTACATTCTTGGAGAAGAGTCTGTCATACAATGGGTGGTTCTTGTCGAGTGCATTTAGATATGCTCTCACCTTGTCTTTTTGAGAAGCTCCATTTCCTACTTCTACGCACTGAGCAGTCCACCTGTCTGTCAAGCTTTTAATGGATTCTTCAGGTCTTACTCTAATGCTGAACAATTTCTCTACTCCTGGCTTTGATGAGTTATTGTACAAGAAATGAAGTATGAATACTTTGGATAGCTCTTCGAAAGACGAGATCGAACTGGCTGTTAGGTTGTCATACCAAGCCAAGGCTTCTCCTTTCAAACTAGAATGAAAATACTTGCAAAGCACCTCGTCCCTGTTGGCCCAAGCTAGGAATACTCGTAGGTACATTTTTACGTGCAGGGTCGGGTCTCCTGTCCCATCGAAGATTGATGCAAAGATTGGCATGGTGCACTTTACTGGGATGGCCTTGGCGAGGAGCTTAGGGCTTAGTGGCGAACGGTTGACGTCATTAATTGCTTGAGTAAGTTTCATCTTTTCCGTCGATTGCATCCTATTATCGAAGAGTTCTGCCCGAAGCGTTTTAATTTGCTCCATCATGACTTGTTGTAGAGCTTGCGTCTCGGCGTTCTTCCTTTCCTGCTCATTTTCGTATATCAAATGTATGTTGTTTCCCTTTGGACGTATACTGGGCTCAATTTTTCTGCTCGAGATTACTATCTCAGGATCCTTGGGGTCGTTTCCCTTGAATTTGGTGTTGCTTCTTGATACCGAGGGCCCCCTTGATCGTGATATAGTGTGTGGCGAGAGTGTCCCTCGCTGCTCCCTTTGTAGTTTGATGCCGATTTCTCCGCAGCTTTCTTAGTTGCCTCTGCTAATTGCTTTTTTAGCTTCCTTATTTTCTTGTTCTTCTGAATCAGCTTTTGGAATTGTGCAGCCCTCGTGGTGTCTTCTTCGGTGGGGTGATGTGCTGGTTCCACTTCATTCGGGATGTCGTCTTCGCCATCATCTTCGATATTCTCTCCGTCCTCCTCTTGAATTTGCTGCTGAGGTGGTTCGTCACCCACTGGGAATCCTTTTCCATCAGGTCCCAGATCTTCTATTTGCACTTCTTCCTCGTTTACGCGTTCTCTGTGCTGTACTGTACTTGCAGCTACCTCTGGCGATAGTCCTTTGCTCGTCGAAATTCTGGTGTTGTGCCTCGAGGATCCCGTGCCGAGCCTCGAAGATCCGACTCTTTGCTTCGGTATTTGATCAGATCTCGAAGTTATGTTGATAGTGACCTACAGAAGACAGAAAACCCGCAAGGTCCAAGGCGGCTGGTGCAGTGTACTAAGTCTGACATGCGCCCTAGTTTGTGTAACATATTCTGTCGTGCGAAATTTCAGGGTTGGTTATGTTCGGTTCTGACCAAACCCTAACTGTTTTTGTCTTATCCGAATCTTCCTTCCAAATGAAAAGATCCTAGCAGACTGGCTTGCTTTCCTGATCTGGACTCTGAGTATGATTACTGCAAGGCTTGTTTCCCAATATGGACTAGATAAAACCCCTGAAATGTCCTTAGTTTTGCTTTTCTCAGCAGCATGGGTGTACCATATTTTACGGGTGTTTCTTGGAAATTGAAGTGGCTTATCCAAGGTGAAAGCTATTCTTTCCTTGGGGTTTTTGCTGTGGTTCTTTTGAAAGAGTTGGTTACATTCTTGATCAGATCTCTACGGTTCAAGGCTTGGATTCCTTGAAGAAGCATTTATCTTATCATGCTGGTGATTTGCTCAAAACCCTTGAACGTACTAAAGCTTTGAAGATCTTTAGACACCTAAGGTGGTGGAGCTCAGAAAAAATGATAAAAATGTGATGAAGATACGATTTGAAAGAAGAGTTTGGAAACCCTAGAAGAAAAAAAAATCCGAAAAATTTGAAAATCGTAAACCACAGGAAAACCCTAAGTTGTTTTAATCATTCCCTGTTTCTAGCGCCAAACTGTGTGAGCATGAAATCTGCCTAGATACTTCACACCTAACAGCCATCAGATTTATTATCATGCTATATAGTATTCGTTCGTGTGAGAATGAAGTAGAGAAGAACTATGTCGAAGATAACAACATAAGAACATATGTAAAATAAGAACATAAACTATTGATTGACTTTCACGCTAATTAATACATGGATATGATCCTTAGAAGCTTGAGGAGAAACTAACCTAATCTCACTCTCCCGACTTAGGTTACACCAAAAACCCCACCCCTACAAATGATCTCGAGCTCGCCTTATATAGGCTGAGTCTGAAGTGGTTTACAGCTAATAAGACAAACTACTCAATCGTGGTGGTGTCAGAGTTTGTCGAGTAAGGCGGTTCCTTCGGTGAGTACTCCGAAGATGGCTTTGCTTCTCTATCCTTCGGTGGTCTGTCCGAGTCTTCTTTATCGAACTCCAGTTTGAGGTCACTTCATAGATTTATCCGAGGAGTGGCGACGACATCCTTCGAGGTGGGCCTGGTCCTTCTGATCTTGACACGTGTCCCGAGTGTGATTTACCCTCCATAGCTGGAGCCCGTGCGAACGCACAGGAGGCCACACTAGTAATATGAATATGAAGATAACCGTGCAAATTTGTGCACCCCTCAAAAATCGGGGTGCACATTCCGGCCCATGCTACTGGTCCAAATTCACCTTGTGGTCTCTGGGTTTTTTTTTTATTCTTTATTTTTTTCTCAAATTTTCACTCCCATAAAACCTTTTTTCACTGTGCCTAATTCTTTCTAGTATTTATATCGACCAAATAAGAGAAAGCAAAAAAAATCCTCTTAAAATTCTAATCAAATCAAAAACACCTAGCTAAACCATCACCATTATATGTATGGTAAGGTCAAATAGTTAGGGAATTTTACTCCTGGTGCTAAAAGCAATATTTTGATTTGATTATCACCAACAACCACAACAATATTTAGATTTCTATTTTGATTATCAACTAGGTTTGATTACCATGAACAATAGTTTGATGAGCTATTTAACCGATGGTACCCAGTAAATGACTAGTTGCGGACTTTGGTACCCAATAATTCGAAAATTAAGAGATGGTACCTGGACCCGTCGTTGACTGTCAAACTTCCGTTTTGACCAAAATTTATTTTATTTTTTCTAAGTATTATTCTAAGAAATTTTTGATTTTACAAATTTAACCTCCTTGGAAAACCTTATCTTCTTCCTCCTATACTTTCTTTCGTTCATACGACCAGAAAATTAAAACCCGCCCTTCTTCGTTTCCCCAATCTCTCAGCCTCAGGGTAAGTGAAATGATACATACATGTCCACGATTAATGATTCAATATATAGGAAGACTGAAATTAGATACAATTAGTGTAGAACCGATCCTAAACATGATAAGTCCTTACCCAATATGTGTGTTGCCAGTACTGTTTTTAAATGACAACCTAATCTACAAATTTAAATCAAACAACCGCACATTAGAAATCAAACAACTTCATATTAAATTGGTAATGGAATTGAGAATGACTTACGTCAAATAGTCCTATTAGGTAGGCCTGAGCATGGAGGACCGAGGGTCATGATATACCTACTCTAGGTAGGTCTACGAGGGAAGATGGGAACCGAGGGTCATGATATACCTACTCTAGGTAGGCCTGAGCATGGAGGACACGTGGTGTAGCTGTTACCTCTCAATCCTACGCCACGACAGAAGGATATGAAGACATGTCGATCACCTAATGGATACCTAAGCGGTGATGAGTCACCAAAGGATAAGAACAGGCGTATCAAGAGCATTGAAGAAGTTGGACAACGAAGATAGATTCTGGTAAGGAGGTGTCGACTCAGGATTGGATAACCAAGGCGGTGCAAGAAGTCCAGCTGTTGACAGGCGACATCGAACGTGGAAGGAACCAAGTGTAGTAAAAACCAGCTAACTCCACAAACTACTATAAATACCACATTCCACTGAGAGAGGGGAGGTCGGGGAATTTTAGGTAGATACGCTGAGGAAATACTTACTATCTTTTAGCCCACTCAGAATATTGTAATGAAGAACAGTGTGAATATGAGCATGAACTATAGTTTTCCCCAAGGATGTAGGCATGCGACGTGCTGCACCTCGTTATCTTAGTGTATCATTTACTATTCCAGTGTTAATCACTCAGTGTGATTCGATCTCTCCTTCATATGGATTATCAAATCATTCAGCTCCCAAAACTACGAGAACTCCTTGGATGTAATTGCATAACTTTCATCATGCAATCACACCCAATGATTTATACATCTAAGATCAAGCTTTTGCACACACAAATGAAGGTAAAATTAAAGAGACAAAGAGACTTTTTTAACGAGGCTCGGGACATCATTGCAATCCTACATCCTCGGTTCTATTAGTGATCCATGATGATTTCATTACAAAGATTTCCATGGAAGCTTAAGGTATTTTTGGTGTTCTTGGTGGGGAAGAAGAGTAGAGGGGGTAGAGAGAGAAAGTAGTAGAGGTCATCCCTTTACTTTTAGGGTTACATTGTGCTTTTACCTGGAAATACAATGCACCGTCTCTGGGTACTTTCGTAGTGCTCGAGATCAAAGTCGAACAAGACGAGCCTAAACCAAGTCCATGGCCGTTCACGTCTTGCTTCGGTCACAGAGAGGATAGAGGTTGATCTAGGGAGGGAAACAACGAAGAAACTTGAGATCAGGTTGAGAATGTGTTTTGGGTGTAAGAGTTCAAGATCTTCGTTGTGAAGGTGACTGGAAATCCCCAAGGCTAGAAGTTTGTCGGATTCCTCAGGTGTTTTCTCTGAGGCTCTAGTGTATTCAAGTGTTCTGAATATTCTGGTTGTTCTTCTTGCCTTGGAAGATAGAAGAAGCCTCTATTTATAGTGTTGAACTCACCCTGATCTCTCGACAGAGAAGGTGGAAGTCGTGGAAGAGTGGAGGAGTGGAGGACATGAGTTGTTCTCGGTAACTGCTAGGATCGTGTAGATCATGTCCACTCAGCACCACTTTCTCGTAACTGTCCATCATCCCTATCAGTTTCTTTCAACTGCCGTAGACCGCCAGACCAATACCCCTAAAGTTATCCCCCCGTGTGATGTTTTGATATCTCGAGTGATGTGCAGATGTTGCGTAGTTCTGTTGAGTTTGAGTGTGACTATGATGTCGTGACCAGCGTGAGTGTGGTGCTTTTGAGACACGCATAGTGGGTGTGTAGGGGTGGCCTTGGCCGTTGGCCAAGGACGGGGACTCATGCGCCATGGTTATGGCGCCATAGCATGGCACCTTGGCTCTGGCCAAGGTTGAGTTCTCATGGCGCCATGCATTTATGGCGCCATAGTCTTAGGATTTCACGGCCTTGGCCAAGGCCAGTTTTTTTTTTGTGGCTACGGCGCTATGCACTTCTGTGGCGCCATGGTTTATGGCGCCACGGCCTTGGCCAAAGGCCAACGCCAAGATTTCTTTATGGCGCCATGGTTCATGGCGCCACGGCCTTGGCCTTTGGCCAAGGTCCACTTTGCTTCAGCTAGCGCTCTGGCTACGCTTCTTAGGTTATAGTGCGCGCTTGCGCTATGGCGCACTTGAAATCATGGCGTGCTTATCCATGGTATACTAGATCATTCTGTGTTTAGAGTGCGATCTGTTCAAGCGTGTTTAGGCTATTGTATGCCTCTCAGAGAGCTCGGGACAGGCCTAGAGCTTTGGTATTTCTGAGGTTTTCATTGAGACTCGGAGGTTGATTCATATTTTGAGAGGAAATCCATGAGGATGCGTCTCTGTTAACTCTTCACCATGTACCATTGAGCAATCTAGTTCTGATATCGAGGAATTCGAGGTGATGTCGACATGTAGCAGATTAATGGGTTTATGTGCTGGTGAGGTTATCGGTACTGCACCATGATATCATCCTCTCCACCTGAAGTTATAAGAGAGAAATCATAGAGGGTATATTCAGCTCGTAGAAGGGGTTGCATCCTAAGTTATAAAGATGTGCCTGAGTAGGCGATTGTCTTTAGGTAAGGCGTAGTTAGGGAGTAGTTTTACGATTTTGTCCCTCTCCCATTTTTCACCATCTACACATTGCATTTTATATGACACTAGGGTCGGCGAAGTTACCAAGGTACCCCTTAATGAGAATCCTATGTGAGAGTCCTATTATGGTGTATCTTCTCCTAGCCAAAGCTATGTTGCACCTGCCCTAATCTTGCGTCACGTAGCGAGTGCATATTTTACACTCACATTGGACTTGCTATCTCCTTGTAAATAGCACTGGGAGTGAGAGTTGCTGTGTGATTACGATTATCAAAGTCTTTATTG
>JAJJMA010175661.1:0-15908 GCA_023529015.1 Papaver nudicaule
TGATTTGGCACACCAACGATAGATAAGTTGCGTATCTTATTCCGCAATAACAAATTAGCGGCTACTGTGTTCTACTCATAGCTTTGATAACTCATAAAGTTTGATAGGTGCATTCATCTATCTTATCTGCAGCAGCTTTGCTTCCCTCGCTCTGCCACTGGCCCACTGATGAGAGAGAGAAAAATACTGTTACAAACCCTATTCTGGAAGCCCAGGCCCAAGCCAAAATGTAACGAAATGTTTTAAAATTAGAATAGGACTGTGAGAATGAACCACACCAGGTATGTATATCGTTTAGTGATGAAGGATCCCACTCACACTATTTATCTTATACTATCTCACACTTTTCAGACCATTTTTTGCTTAAATCTTAAACGATATCGGATTTGAAGCTAATATTTTAAGTATGCAGTTTTTTTTTTGTAGAGATTTACATTTATACCATCGATGAGTGTATTTCGAAATACCAAACCTCAGTATTTTAATTTCATCTGTTGAAGTTCAGTTGATTTTCAACGTGATAAATAGTGGTGGTATACGTCTCGAAATGTGCTCATTTGTAATAGGAGTGTAGAGCTCTGTAAATGGAGCATATCCAAAAGATTTTAGTTTCAAATCCAACATTGTTTGAGTAGAGATCTACATTTATACCATCGATGAGTGTATTTTGAAATACCAAACCTCAGTATTTTAATTTCATCCGTTGAAGTTTAGTTGATTTTCAACGTGATAAATAGTGGTGTTATACGTCTCGAAATGTGCTCATTTTGTATGGGAACGTAGAGCTCTGTAAATGGAACATAACCAAAAGATGTTAATTTCAAATCCAACGTCGTTTGAGTTTTATAAGAAAAATGGTCCGGAAAATGTGAAGAGTATGAGTGGATTTGCAGTGTAATGTGTTAACTTATCAGTGGATTTAAACAATCACATTTTTTTGTTCAAAAGTGATTTGTTGACCGACCGAATTTCCCACCAACAAATTCAATGGTTAGATCTTTCTCATCAAACCCATTAATGATTCCAATATATCAAAGTCTCTTAGGCGGGTTCCAATGGAACCATCCAAAAGCATATGTTTGCAATCCTACGTGGCCTAGCAAAATGTTTTTTGGGCAGTGGTATCGATGAAAAAAGGATCGATCGATACAAATTGTGTCGATGTCGACACAAATATCATCGACAGATGAAAAAAGGGTCGATCGATACAATTTGTATCGATGTCGACACTTTTCCTATCTGTGTCGACACTATTTGTATCGACTATAAGTTCAAGGATTTAGAGACGAAGAAACTCATCTTCACCACTCTCCACCCTTCTCTTCTCTCGTTTTTTCTTCTGTAATTTTTTTTTTCTTCTAACAATTGTTAGTCGATCATGAAGCGAATCACAAAATCAGTTAAGAATGTGATTGGGAAAAAAATAAAATAAAAGGGAAAACAAAAAAGACAAGTTCAAGAAGAGGTTGTTGAGCCCGAAGAGCACATCGAGCAGCCCACCAATATCTCCTGGACTCAAGATAAGGATTACGAATGGGCTAATATCAAAAAACTCTGCAGTGTTAGTCTTATACAGGGGCATTTATCAATAAATGATAACATAATTTTCTACAGAGGCGGTAAGTTTTTATTTTTTGGCCTACTGTTATAGGTTATAATTTGATACGCCCATTTTAATTATTAAATATTACAATACGTATAGGCACAGGATTAGTTAAGGGCATGTACGATAAACTTCCACCTTCAGTTAAAGAACGCGTAAGACGGTACCCATGGAAAGAGTTTTATTTCATCGACACTCACAATGAGAAAAAAAAAAATACAAAGGTCGTTAATCGAGCGGTACTGGAGAACTTCAAATACATTTTTCTATTCAGACTTTGAGGCGGGTAAGTTTTTTAATTGGAAATTTAATTGGGGCAAGCCAATATTATATATGCGCAAGGTATGATAATTAAATATGATGATGCATGTAGGAATCACTCCCCTGGACTTGTACATGATCACCGGCATCATGTGCGAGGGACCTGAGATTCCATATAACTTACCCAAGTGGAAAACTCGCTGTCCCGAACGACTTCCTTTACTCGAACAATATGGGTTGTCTACTAGAGGCGATGGTTTGAGTGTTGCAAACTTGAGAGATTTTTTGGTAAATTATTGTGTAATGCACGATAACGGTGAACAAGATAATCTTGTAGACAAGCAGGATGAGATCGAAAGAGTATTTGTATTGTGGATTCTATCCTATAGTTTTTTCCCCAATGCTAGTTCGATGGCACCCTTTGGTTTTCTGGAGACTTTGGAAAACCTGAAAATCGCACATAAGTATGATTGGGGAACTCCAATTTTAGCAGAGATATACAGGAGCCTGAGAGATGTCTCCTCCGGATCATCCTTTAGCTTCGATGCGTATCATCACATCTTAGAGGTAAGAAAGCCTCAACTGCTTTTCATCAAATGTATTATTCTTTACCTGCAAATATAATGTAATTTATTTTATGTTCGCAGTGCTGGTGGTACATTCATTTTAAAGTGAACCATCGTCGCAAACACAACGTCAATTTCCAATTATGACCATGTTCGCACAAGGAAATTGGGCGACCAAACAGCTAACAGATAGACCACAAGCAGAAATGTTAGCCGGATGCAAGGAGCCCAACGGAGCACTTCTACTTACAAAGGCTGGGCGTACCATGAGTGGGAGCAGTGGGGGACTGATCCAAATGTCACTGAGATGTACAACAAGAGCTTGACCAGGTGTGTATTGTATAGCCCTATATCAAAAGAGGGTGTTTGGTACTATGGAGAGCGACTCGTATATCAGCATACTGGGGTGTTAGTAAAAGCAATCAACCCATTCTCTGACGGCATAATTTCGAAGGCCGATTATGAACGGGTGAGAAAATCTTTGGGGGAGTGGAAGACAACTCAGAAGGATACGTACTGGCTGACTCAAGAAGCAACCAGAGAAGAATACGATCAATGGTTTAGAAAGGTTGTCGATACAACTATATTGACAGAGCCGGAAAATTACGGTGGGTCTGACGTCCTAGCAATAGGTAGGCTTCCACTTGGTGGTAATTTCCTTCCCTCACAACCGCATTCGCAATCCTTTCCAGGAGAATCATCGTCTACACAAACATATTTTTACCCTACTCAGCCATATTCCACTGATTTACCACCTTTTGCTTGGGAAGTTCAAACGATTGATGCCACTAATGGTGGTCCGGTTCCATTCTCGTTGGATAATGCTCTTCCTGGGGAGTGTCAACCATACAGTATGGTAGATGTTCCATATCAGTTGCTTCAGCAAAGATGTAACGATTATCACAACCTCGTGGGTAGATTTCAGCATATGCACATCGAGGAGATGACCAAGTGGAGGACAGGTTCATTCCTTAGCTTTGATCTAGACACTCCAGGTCAGAACATTAGCCCTGCTGTCCAAGCTCACAATCATAACACTCGTAGTAGAAGAAGTCCGAGCGCAAGTACCCCGAGTAGGATTCCAAGTAGTGGAGGAAACCTAGATAGTAGCAGCGGCGGGGCTAGGACTCGCAACTCCAACAACAGTCCCAATGTTCATACTACTCCTCCAGCGACGATCCGTGCTCCCCCCCAATTATGCTAATATGCCTTTTCGTGGATCAAATGTCAGTCCAGTGAGTGCACCAGGGTTTGGCAGGCTTACATCAACAACCATGGAACCAGAACTGGGTTTCATCCCAACAAGAGGGCCAGGCATCGCAAAATGAATATTGTCCTACGGAGGGAGGGTTTCAGCGGTATAATACTAACTCTACAGTATAGCAGCCCGTAGCTCATCAGGGTTATGGTCCGACTAATGAGTCTGATGCAACTACAGTTCCAGGTAGCTCTTCTGAGTCCCACATGGATGTTGATTCAGAAACTCAACAAGAATTGCGTGACAGGGGTGATGAATTTTTCGGATTGGCGCAGCAAGGCCTATTCAACCCTGGATTTCCTCCTCAATAAGGATCCGAGTTGTAGTTTGCGGACATGTTAGGTTTCTTTTTTTGTAGTGTTTCTGTTCTTCTTGGATGAAAAAAGTTAATTAACAATGTTTTATCTTCTGGTATCTAATCAATGCAAGTTTTCCTTAAAAAAATAGTTGTATTACATTAAATTTAAAGTACACCTTGTGCGGCCAAAAATAAAAACGGGGAGTATTTTGGCAACACCGCAAGGATATTGAAACAACCTTCATAACGGAAAGACTTTCCATTATGGTGTACTCTCCATTCTTCTAACGCGGCATCAATGACTTCGTCGTTGGTTTGGCCACTGATCCTTACACGATTTTTTTGAATTACTATCTGCAAAAACGTATTAACCTTTTGATTTATCTTGCAGAAACGATCGGATAATGACTGTTCAGTACGACTCCTAATGTTTCCAGGATGCTCTTTCAAAAATTCTTCTAATATCGCACCCCATAAAGTTCTCCCCCCTATATTCGACTGTATAGGATTGGCGTGTTCCATCGTTTGCCGCACATAGTTCCTACAAACGCATAAATCCTCTTCCTTAGTGAACCTAAAATGACTATAGCGTGGTTCATATTGAGGAGATTCCGCCATTTTCAAACTGAAGGAGGAGAAAAGTAAAGCCGAAGGTGTGAGTGAATGAGGTTGAAGTTGCTCATTTATAGGCGAACTCATAAACGAGCGGATGGATGAGCTGAATCTATATCGACAGAAATAGTATCTGTCGATACAAATTCTATCGTCCTCGACAGAAATTCCGTCGACGTCGATGGAATTTGTATCGTCGATGGAATTTCCATCGATAGATACTATTTCCATCTGACGTTGCAAATTTGCAACTTTGCAACGTCAAAACAGGTGTTTGCTAGGTCCATAGCCGGCGAAAACACCCTTAATTTGGGTTTTTGGTGTCTCATAGGAAGCGGCCTTAGCCCTTAGATGAAATGGTGGAGGAAATGGTGGGAAAAGGCTCCGTCAGTCTATCCCAATTGTTTCTTGTTTTCTCAGGAAATTTATATACAAGAAAGTGGTTTAAATCTCCTAACCAGTACTATAATTTTAACAAAGCATCGTAAACTCCATTTACGTCATGTCTGTATCCAGCATCTTGTATTGCTTGGCTATAACTAGGAAGTTTGAAATTAAGATCTCTCAATTCAAAAAAATAAAATAGAAAACTTAAGATCTCTATATTTATTTGCAGTTTAGTTTTTCTTGTTGGTGTTGCCATCAATGATGCTGCTTGAAATGTCGGAATGCTTATTGTTACACGTATATCGCTCCATAACGGTGTTAGTTTGCTTAGTTTCCTCCAATATCTCATAAGAAATCACGATACAATGTTTTTATTGGATTAGATGTCAATATTTTAAAATGGATTTGTGTATCACATAGAGAAAACCAGTAAACAGGACATGTTCATTTATAGCCAATGTAGGGAAACACAATTGCATTGCAGCATTGGTATTGAATAAACTGCTCTTGGCTCAACAATTGTGTGTGAATCATGTGTTATTATTTCTCTTCGGTTTGGATAGCTCTAAATGAAGATCAAATCACCTATCATACGTCATGAGCTATCAGAGACATTATAGATCACAGTAGTCACTAATTTGTTGTGGTTGGATATGATACGTAACTTTCACTGATACACCAAACCACGTTTCTGAGAAAATACATTAGCACCACCGACCAAACACCCAACTGAAATACAATTCTAAATTAAATTTCATGATTAGATTCATTTCCGTTCATACAAATGTGACATCGTTTCATTTACGTCGTTCCCAAGAGAAATGTCACCAACTGACCAAACACCAAAACTGATGTTGATTGCACCAAAATTCATACTCCGTACAAATTGGGTTATTCCGGAGTGGAAAATAGAAAGAGGAAATTGACAAATTATGAAAGTAATGCATGTTCCCTCGCTCATGTAAGAGCAAGCACTATGGTGCACCATTTTGATGAATACTAGGTTAAAAGACCTAAAACTTGTGTAAAAATTGTGTCACAAGTTAAAACTTATCTCACATGTGAGACATGTTTTAAGTCGTTTTTATGGGGCGTACACCCAGTGTACGCACCCTGCGTCTTTTCAGTGTCCACCTGCGGCCACTCAGTGTACGCCCAGTTTTTGGCGCTCACTGAGTGTCCGCCCCTCGATTTTTATTTTTGTTTGACTTTTTTTCCCCTCACACCCTCTTACACCCCATCTAAACCACTAGTTCTCAACGGTTATATTGATATCCACCGTTGAATTTACAACGGATTAATTTTGAAAAAATTAACTAATGGGAACACATCCATAAATCTAGTTTACACCAAAGAAACTAATTTACCAAAGCAACTAAGCATTCAAACTCCATAAAAAGGTTGTAAACATGATTACACATCCATAAATCCAACTTACACCAACGGTTAAAGACAAGCTAAGGAAATCGATAATTAGAAAATCCTTGGTCATGAAGTTGATCCATCCAGGGATCTCTTTGAGCATCCTGGTTACTAGTGGACCCATCAAAGGTGTTCGGGGGATGGCCAGCGACGTTTGAAGTCGTTTCAACATCACTAACCGGAAAATAAGATGGCCCCTGAGGAGGAGTCTCTGAGATATGAGTTCCATGAGAGGTTGAAGATTCCGGATATGCCGGACTAGGGGTGTGATACCAAGCGTTGTATGTCCCAGGTCAATTATAAGGTATAGACCAAGCAACCTCCCTTGTGTTATGATGCTCCTGGTACATATTGTCAAAGATATTGTGTCGACATCCACGAATTGTGTATCGACATCAACAACTGGAAGAATTTCTGAATAGAAGGAAAGCATAACAGATTAAGGAAACATGATTTGGTCACAATGAATTCGTATATATCTTGTTTCCTTTTGTATGTAAATCATATAGTTTTCATTCATTGTACTTTATATATATCTCTGTAATACAACATATATATAGTGGAGTTCTTGGCTCTCCCAAAATCATCCAAGGGAGAATAAACACATCTGTTTCTATACCTTGATATGGTATCGAGATAACCTGTGGTTATTTTCGCTTCTGAGATCAATAGTTTTCTTTTATTTCATTCTATTTTTCACTTTCAAATGGCTTCTTCTTTCAACTTCAATCATGTTTTAACCATCAAGTTGGATGATACCAACTATTTGCTATGGAAGTCGCAGATCATGGCCTTTGTTCGTGGTCATGACTACATGGGGTTTCTCGATGGAACTAATCCTTCTCCACCTGCAACTATTACAGCAGCAGTAGCAGGGACAACAGAAACCACTGAAAGCTCCAATCCAGCGTACTTAACTTGGCAGCAAAAGGATCAGCTGCTACTTAGCGGAATACTTTCATCTCTTTCACAGAGTGTACACACTCAGATGCTTGGTGTCAAGACCTCTCAAGAGGCATGGGAACGACTCGAGAAGATTTTTGCTTCCAACTCTCAAGCCCGTATGATGCAGCTCCAGTTGCAACTAGTGAACACCAAGAAGGGAGCTTTGAATATCCTTGATTATCTAACAAAAATGAAATTTTATGCTGATAGTTTAGCTGCTATTTCTCAACCGATTTCTGATTCTCAACTTGTGTTGTATGTGCTCAATGGACTAGGCCCTGAATATAGTCCATTTGTTACGGTTATGACTACTCGTTCTGAGCCTGTTTTGTTTGCTGATTTACAAGGATATTTGTTAAGTCATGAAATTCGTCTAGCAGACCAACATATGGCTGAGCTAGCATCTCCTGCAGTTAATAATACTCAGCGACAACCACCTTCCGCTGCTCCTGCTCATGCTCAGAACCGCAACCAGGAACCACAGACTAATCGTGGAGGAAGTAACAATGGTCATGGTCGTGGTCGTGGTCGTGGACGTGGTGGCTATCGTCCTCCAACTTCACCTGCACCTGTTTGTCAAATCTGCAATAGATATGGACATACTGCCCTCACTTGCCGCAATAGATTCAGCAATGATCAAGCTACTGCTAATGTTGCGACTCATGCTTCCAGCTATAACTATGTGGATCCATCATGGTATCCTGATTCGGGAGCAACCCATCATGTTACTCATGACTTGAGAAACATTCAAAACCGAGCTGAATACAATGGCAATGATGTTGTTACTGTTGGCAATGGAACAGGTTTGCCAATTACTCATATTGGGTCTTCTTGTTCGATACTTCATCTTGTTCTTTCAAACTAAATAATATACTTCATGTTCCTACCTTAAAGAAAAACTTGTTATCAGTTCGACAATTTACTCAAGACTATGATGCTTATTTTGAATTTCATCCTGATGTTTTCTATATTAAGGAACGTACGTCGGGGAAAGTTCTTCTGGCAGGCAAGAGTAAAGATGGTCTATATCACCTTCCTTCGTCAATATCCAGTAAATCAAGGAAGGTGTTCTTAGGAGTTGGGGAAAGAACAACACAAGAAGTCTGGCATCATCGGTTGGGACATCCAGCTCATAGAGTCGTTCAATTAATTTTAAATAAGAATAAGTTGCCTGTGAGTAACAGTAATAATTCTAGCTTCTGTGAAGCATGTCAGTTGGGAAAGAGTCATCGACAAACATTAAGAATGACTCACTCTATCTCTCAAGCACCTCTAGATTTAATCTTTAGCGATGTTTGGGGAGCTTCACCTACTATCTCAACTACTGGTTCTAAATATTATCTCTTATTTATGGATGATTTCTCGAAGTATTCATGGATATATCCTATCACTTTTAAATCCGATGTTTTTCGCATTTTTGAACAGTTTAAAGCAATGGTAGAGAAAATGTTCTCTCGCACTATAAAATCAGTACAGTCTGACTGGGGAGGTGAATACCAGAAGTTAGGAAGTTATTTTACTCGGTTTGGGATTCAACATCGCGTTTCATGTCCTCACACGCATGAACAAAACGGTGCTGTCGAGAGGAAGCATCGACATGTTGTTGATACTGGACTCACATTAATGGCGCATGCCAAAGTACCTACTCAGTTCTGGGATCATGCTTTTGAGGCAGCTGTTTACTTGATTAATCGATTACCCACTCCAACATTACACAACTTATCACCATTTGAGTCTTTATTTGGTAAAACTCCTGATTACAGTTTTCTTAAGGTCTTCTGCTGCGCGTGCTACCCCTATATGCGTCCTTATAACAAGCATAAAATCAATTATAGGTCGATCAAGTGCGTATTCTTGGGCTATAGTTTTCGACATCATGGATATAAATGCTATGAACCGACACAAAGGCGTTTATTTATTGCTAGGCATGTAACCTTTGATGAGTTGTGTTTTCCGTTTGCAGGTCCAATCATTTCTCTGCCTCTACCCACAGAAAATGTGCCTGTACACCTTCCCTCTATGGTGTTACCATCAGAAGTCCAAGATGTCAGTAATATTACACCACTCCTGTCAACATCTAATGCACCTATGAATCAAAATACACTTACGGAAAGTGCATTTCTACCAACCCCACCGTCAGCAGCTTTGGCTCCTCCTCAAACTTCAACTTCGGATGCTATACAAACATCACCAACACCTATGGTCAGTCAACCACTACAAGAGATTACGGCACGTGCTACCGGTCCAGAATTGCCGATCATTGTGCCCACTAATACAAGTACCACACTAGGAATGCATACCCGTTCCAAGTCAGGCATCTTTAAGAAGAAAGTGTATACAACATGTCGGTATCCTCTAGCTCTTGCTAGTGAAGTTCAAGACAGTGATGTTATTCCTACATGTGCTTCAAGCTTTCAAATACCCGAAGTGGAGAACTGCCATGACAAGACAAATTGATGCACTCATACAGCAAGGTACATGGGTTCTTGTACCCCGTCTTCCATCTATGAATGTACTTGGAAATAAATGGATTTTCACGGAGAAACGTAATGCTGATGGTGAAGTAGTTCGTGAGAAGGCTCGACTCGTTGCAAAGGGTTTTAACCAGCAATATGGTGTTGATTACACAACAACATTTAGCCCAGTGGTAAAATTTGCAACTCTAAGAACAATCATAGCTCTTGCTATATCCAAGAAGTGGCTTATTCGACAACTTGATATCAATGATGCATTTCTAAATGGTTTTCTCGATGAAGAGGTTTATATGAATCAACCACCAGGATTCATTGATTCTTCTCATCCAACACATGTGTGCAAACTAAGGAAGTCCATTTATGGTTTAAAACAATCTCCGCGGGCATGGTACAATCGTCTAACTCAGTTTTTATTCAAAATTGGTTTTGAGGGTTCTAAAACTGATCCTTCTTTGTTCCTTTATAAGGAGGGTAAGGTTGTTATTTATCTTTTGGTGTATGTTGACGATTTACTGGTTACGGGTAATAGCTCAGTAATGATTTAGCATTTTATTTCGTTGATTGGGAAAGAGTTTGCACTCAAAGATTTGGGTGTGCTCAGTTATTTCCTTGGAATAGAGGCTACAGCAAACTCAAAGGGATTGGTATTATCTCAGCAAAAGTACATCGCAGACATTCTTACAAGGACAAAGATGCAAGATGCCAAACCTATTTCTTCACTAATTGCAGCCAACACTCGCCTCACTAAATACTCAGGAGAACCGTTTCAAGATGAGTTTCTATATCGAAGCACAGTTGGTGCTTTACAATACTTGACACTTACGCGTCCAGACATTGCGTTTGTGGTCAATAAAGCCTGCCAGTTCATGCACAGTCCAAGAACAGAACATTGGGCCTTAGTAAAACGAATTTTGCGATATCTGAAGCATACAATCACATACGGTCTTCAGTTTTATCATGATTCTCCTCCAATGTTATCGGTCTTCACAGATGCAGATTGGGGAGGTTCATTGGATGATCGCAAATCTACAGGGGGTTATGCCATCTACTATGGTAATAATCTTATCTCTTGGAGCTCAAAGAAACAGCCCACAGTCTCTCGTTCAAGCACCGAGTCTGAATATCGAGCTATTGCAAGTGCAACAACTGAGATAGTTTGGCTACGTTTCTTGTTTCGTGAACTCGGTATTCCTCTAGCATCTCCTCCAACTTTGTGGTGTGACAACATAGGCGCGACGTACTTAACAGCCAATCCTGTATTCCACATTCGTAGTCGCCATGTTAAAATTGATTTTCATTTAGTAAGGGACATGGTTTCCAAGAAACAACTCATTGTTAGGATTATTTCTTCGCACGATCAGATTGCAGATATTCTAACCAAGGGTCTATCAACTCCACGTTTTAATCTGTTACGATCAAAGCTCAATCTTGTAGCCACAAACATTCGCTTGAGGGGGCGTGTCAAAGATATTGTGTCGACATCCACGGATTGTGTATCGACATCAACAGCTGGAAGAATTTCTGAATAGAAGGAAAGCATAACAGATTAAGGAAACATGATTTGGTCACAATGAATTCGTATATATCTTGTTTCCTTTTGTATGTAAATCATATAGTTTTCATTCATTGTACTTTATATATATCTCTAAAATACAACATATATATAGTGGAGTTCTTGGCTCTCCCAAAATCATCCAAGGGAGAACAAACACATCTGTTTCTATACCTTGATACATATCATGTGTTAAGTGCAAAGCTCTCATACGTTCGGCAGTTCTAGCCACCTCTAAAGCAACATATTGGTCGCCATTGCTCCTGGACCATGGAATACATCATAAGGAGCCAAATATTTTAAGAACATATTATTCGACATAAAATATATTTCAAGGTGGTGAAAACTTACCGCAGTCCTCGAAGAGGCATCATATTGGGGTGTTGGGAACATAGACATGTAATCTTGCCCAATTGGTAGCCTAGTTGTTTGCTCGCTGTCGTAGACATCCAGATAAGGAGGACTAATTACAGGGAAACCTGGACCATGGCCCTGACTCATGTGTGGTACAAAAGGATAATGCTCACCACCAGGTCCTGGTTCTGTGATATGGACACCACTACTTCTCACCTGAAAGGCATTCCGATATTCAGGACTTCATGTTCTTCGTATAGGCCAATAGACCGGTCCTTCCAAAATACCACATAGTCATCTACACTGCACGGATCGTAGCGACCATCGTTATTTGGTGTCTCAACTCCAAGCAACTGGATTCCCTGCAAATTGGACATATTTTCGGGTGGATTTTTTGGTATACCCCATATTCCCTCTACCTGCCTAAGGCACCTCTCTCCCAAGTACATAACATTACGACCCTCTGGATCAAAAAACACCATATGCCCAATAGAAAGTTGTCGAGCAAGTAGAATATTGGCACTGTTAAAATGTCTGCTTTTTTTCCAAGGTTGCCACTCTACTTGGTCATGGTTAAGGCTATCCATTTGATGTCTAATTCCATGTGAATTTTTCAACATAACGGTTCCCTTTTGCTTACCATAACCTGTCTCCCATTGATCCTTAGAGTACCTTTTGGCGTCGGGCCATGGATCCCTATCATTCTCAGTCAGAGATTTCTTTATGTTAGGATGCAGCAAACCAAAATAGTACCAAAACCAGGGCTGCAAAATCAATTGAAGAAACAAATTTGTTTAGAGTATGGGTTAAAAAAAATAAACAAAAAAGTCACAAAACACCATATCGACATACCTGCAGGATGTACCAATAGCACTCCAACTTAGGACCTTTAGTAGTGCTGCACACAAAGTAATTCAAGCTTAACAAAATCCTTGCATACACTGCACTGGCCCAATCATATTTGTCAAGGTCCTTCCCGTTTTGAAACAACTTCAACCACTTGATACTGACGGTTTCTCTGGCGTTGGGGAATAACATTTTTCCTACGCTGTACATCAAAAACCAACGTGCCACTACCTCAGCGGGGATGGTTGGGTCATTTGCATGAACCACTAGCCATTTCTTTATCGATGCCAAAGGGAGAGTATTCTTGTAGTACAACTTATTCCGAAGCCGATCACGGTTCTGTGGAGTAACTACAATCAACCCATCGTCGTTAGCTCTATCATCTTCATCTAGTGGAATCCCATCTTCATCTGTGTCTCCTTCTTCCTCCTCTTCTAATTCCTCATCAGTCCTTAACCGTTTGCTGCCGAAACTAGCATTACCACTTCTACCCGAACCTCTTCTACCTACCCTACCACTGCCACTTGCACTTGTACCTTCATCTAAGGGAATATCAGCGCATTCCTTTAGTGTACCTGGAGCGGCTTTAAGGTAATATATCAAAAAATCAACGTTTTGACGGGCATAATCATTCCACTCACCCGCATCCCAATCGGTCAAAAGTAAACGCTCACCCCCGAATCTTAGACCCGTGAGTTGTGCAAAATCCCACGGAGTAAAACCCAACTCGAACCCAACAAAATGAAATGTGTGGGTAGTGTACCACCACCTCTCTGATAGCATATTGAGAAAGCGGGGAAAGTTCTGCTTCGGATATTCGATATCAAGTACCGAATAGAAGCCACATTGCTTGATCAATTCCATAGCGCCTACATTACGCCAAATATATTTCTTCACGTCCATGTGTCCCGACGTGCCTCCTCGATGTCGCCTTTCATCCTCAATTATGGGTTTACCTCTCTTTGTATGCAAATCATGCATACCCTCTCTTGAACAAACCTTTGCTCGACTTTCTATGATTGAATGCAACGTAGTACGCATAGGAGACGTCTCTCTTGGCCACTTTCCCCGCATCCTACAACAAATATAGAATAAAAGAAATTCAATGCATTACAACACAAATTTACTAGAACAACAAATGTAATATTTGCAACTACAAAAAATCAGGGCATAAATTGCACACAATCGAATTAAGAAAATCATACATGCATCAACCAAATTACAATACATTAACAAGCCTATCATAGATACATTTCAATTACAATAAACATTCATCAACCAAATTCCAATCATACCTATAAACCAAATTTCAATTTCAGAAACAAAATGGAATTAATCAATCAATCAACTCCAATCTCTTTACACAATGCATTAACCAAGCCATTACAATAAACATTCATCAACCAAATTCCAATCATACCTATAAACCAAATTTCAATTTCACAAACAAAATGGACTTAAACAATCAATCAACTCCAATCACATACACAATGCATTAACCAAGCCATTACAATAAACATTCATCAACTCATCAATCACAAAATCACGATTTCTATCACAAACACAAATTAAAAAACCTAAATTTAGAATTGCTCACCTTGGATCAAATTATGGATGAAATTAAAAATGGAGAGTTGCAAAGTAATCAACCTCGTGTACACAACAAACCCCTCGAAAATTTTGCGCAAATTCGACCTAAAACTAACTCAAATCAAGAAGGGGGTGTGGGTAGGAAGTAGGGGTTTAAGAGGCAAAAATAGAGGGGAAGAAGAAATGAGGGAAAACGGAGTGGTTTCTGTCCATTTCTAGTTACCAGGCGGACATTCAGTGGCCGCCTGGTCAAGGTCAAACCTTGACCAATGGCGTACACTTAGTGTCCGACCCTCAATTTTGGGCGGCCATTGAATGGCCGCCTCCCAACCATAGTTGTTGCTTTCTGACCACCTTTTTTTAGACGTAGGATTTGGGGATAAAACTCAAAAAATTGACACCATAGTGCTTGCTCTAACTAGTGAGAGGAGCAAAATATCGAAGCATTGGAAATGCAGAGATTAAACCACGTTTTTGGGTTGTTTTTATTGAGCTGAAACTTGTAAAATGTAAATTCAAAGGTGATTTTCATTGGAAATGAAAAGCATTTAGTTGAATTTAAATTTACAAGGCATTTTGCTTTTCGAGTGAATTATATTGGATTTGAAATCAACTAAACCGCGGGACCACGACGGGGGCCTATGCCACCACTATTTAAGAACAAAATGAACAATTATGCCACAATTTTGTTTTGGGGAAAATTTGATAAAGTTCCTTTTTTGAAATTTATTAACGAAAATGCTAATTGCACCGTATGTGTTACACACTGATTTGCACCGTGTGACACAATTGATACTGGGCCCCCTACAAATCTCCGTTGGTGGGGCCCATGCACCATATCTAATATCACATCCAAACCGTTGGATCCTTCCAAGGTGTAAATCAGTGTGTAAATTACGGTGAGTGTAGAATTACTCATTTACTAAAGAAAAGTACCCTAACTTTTTAAAGATTTTCTAAAGTGTCCTAATGTTGAGCGGTTTATTCAATGTAGCCGTTTCCATCCGTTAGTGAGGGCTAAATGTGAGATGGCACTTGCAAAATGTTAAATTCACCCTTCATATTCAACCACCACTTGAGCCCTTACCACCACCACCACCTAAACCCCCTACCACCACCACAAAAACCCCTACCACCACCACCATAAACCACCATAAACCCCTACCACCACCACATAAACCCCTGCCACCACCACCATAAACCACCGTTAGATAAAAAATGTAACGGTTAGGGTACCTTAGAAAACTTAAAATTTCGGAGGTATTTTTTTTTTACCATATTTCAAAATAAAGGTACTTTTTCAATTTTCTCAAAATAAAAAAAAATCAATATGTGTTAATAATGAATTTCATTTTTTTTAATTTAGAATAATAGAATATATCGAATAAAATGAAGAAGTACACAAGAGAACAATGAATTTTACTGTAGACTTATACAATTGGAAGCGAAAACCTAAGTAAAACCATATACTAATCCTATGCTAATCATATACTAATCAGCAGTACATTTACTTAATAAATCCTTCACGAGATGTAACCCAAAAGAATTAGTGAAACCGGGACATTGATGAAATGTACATCAGCCGAAGTATTTCGCCATGTATTGGTGTTTGTTTTGCTTAGTTTTCTCCAAAATCACATTAAAAATCATCATAAGATTTTGTCATAGGCCTTATCAACAAGGAGATGACAGCTTTTCAAATTAGATTTGTGCCAGTATCACATGGAGTCAAGGAGAAAA
>JAJJMA010175673.1:873-24935 GCA_023529015.1 Papaver nudicaule
GTGTGTACCCAGTTGTTGACGTGATTTACAATTGAATATAAAGTAATTGATTTTGATTTTCGATTGCACGCCAAGTAGTAGATTGTAATTTTCCCGTTTTCATACTCTGATTGTGTACTGAATACCGAGAATAAGTTTCAATTGCATACCAAATAGTTTTTTTTTTTTTTTTGATCATATACCAAGTAGTTGTTGTGTATTAATTCACACACGCTAAATTCTGTATCGTCACAACTCTGTTTTCATGACATGTTATTGGACTGCCAAGATTATACCGAACTAAAAAAGTATAATCCGTATGATATGCATTCTGCCAATTAGAATCAAGATACTTTGACGGGCAAAACCCAAAAAAACACAATCCGTATGATAATTTTCCCGCCAATAGAAATCCATCACTATACCGTGAAGAATATTCAAACAAAACCACCAAAGCAGAATCCTTATGGTATATCTTTGACCAATAGGAAACCAGTATCTTTAATCCAACGATGCTGCATACAAACTCAAAAATTCGCACGGATCCAAAACTCATCCAATGGTACCCAAAGTTCACCCGCCAAAAGTTTTCTCTCCCGCCCAAAACAACCGGGAAAAAACATATTGGCGGTAAATTTCGCGCCCTAACTTTTGTCTGTCCTCAAAATATTTTGGGTTGAAATAAGACTTGAAACCCTTATCCTTTTCCACACCCTCTTAATTGCCCCTCTCTCAGTCTCGCTTCTTCTGAAAAACTCTCATCCCTCAGCTCTTTCTCTACCAGAAACTCAAAAATCATCCTAAATTTCTCCTGAGAGTTTAATCAATATTGAACCATACCCATATGTGATATGTTGAATCTTTTCTTAAATCAAAGATTAAGGGGAAAGTAATTAGTCTCAAACCTACCAATGTTTTCTTAATGATTTTGTTAACGATTTAATTTTGATTCTAAGGTTTTGATTTGGACCAATTTTGAACCCACATAACCAATTTTTTGTTATTTAGTTGGGGAATTGAAGTTATCTGAAGTGGGTTTGGTCATTATTGGTGAAATTTTGTTTCTTTGAAGGGCCTTAGTAATTGGGTTGTGGGTTTAGTATATTGGGTCGCTTATGTTGTTTGGTTTGTCTTAGATCGGAAAAAACTAATTTTGGTATCTCTCTGTAGAAACATAAGCAAGTAATGGGGTTTTTGAGCCGGACAATGATGGTCTCGTTCGTCGTAATGGTTGTCTAACCGCGGCCTTGCCGACCACTCTATATATCACCACCCATAATCTGAGTTTAAGTTAATCCCCAATATCCATCTGTTTGTTTGTAGTATTTCGATTGATTTTGATTTTTGTGTCTTTTGAAGTAACTATATTTTATTTAATAAAGGTTTCGAGATGTACTTGTTTGAAATTATAGAAAAGGAGCTAATGATTACAGAAACTAATCTTCTCTATGAAGCTTCTCTTTTAAATTTTCCTAATTTTGCTTTCGATTTTGTTTTTGTTCAATTGATTGGTTAGATAAAGGAGGAGTTTAAGTGATCATTGTTGCATAGTTCAGATGAGATTCGTCTCGTATTAATCTAAACAGAAATTAGTCTTTAGCTCCTATCTGATCTAGTCCTTTGTTTATCGATTATTAGTTGATAAGGGTGAAGTCATTTGTATGTTTTAAATGGAGGTCGGATTCTATGTCGATGAACTCAATTTTATTTTAAGTTTTCTAGTTTGTTTATTTGATCTTAAGATTTGTTAATAGAGGCAAAATTTCAGTTTGTTTCGTAGAAGATTGTGTCTGAGTCATGCGATTTTTTTTGGTCTATGACGGTGTGTTGTAATAGTTTAGAATCGGAGAAATCTTTCCTAAGAACAGTATCTTGCTGATCCTTGTTTGTTTTTTCCTTTGATTTTCTGTTATACCATGACCAAAATTGGTCTTTTTTGAAGTTTCAGATTGTTGAATTTGAGTCCTGGAAGTTTTCAGACTTTTACTTGAGTGATTAAGGGTGTTGAGTTGTCAAAGAACTTTATATCAATTCACTTGTTTTCAGTCTAGTTTGCAAAATGAGACAGAAATGTGGTGTAAAACCAAATCCATAAGAGTTGTTTGTTGATTGCTGTATAGACAGCTCTTCCTTACAAGTATGCAGGGGAGAATGTGGAGTCATAAGATCTAAACTGTTTCATTGATGGTATATGGCTTGCGAAAATGAACTGTCAATCTGTTTCATGGCTACACACAGTAACCTTTAACTTGTGAAATCAATGTTGCTATTTTAGTCTGATTTGAATTATTATGAATTGTAGTCTGATTTAAGGCACATTCTATTAAAGGTGAAGGTAGAGCAACTAGTTCTTCAAAATGTTGATAAGCTTCGAGATCTTTTTTTATGGCTCCAATGTTGTTGATAGATGAACATACAGACGATAACTTCATATTTGACTGCAAGTTTTGAGTGTTTGATTGATAATTGTGTTGAATTAACATGGAGCAGGTTTTTCAAAGATTAAAGTAAAAGAACAAATCCAGATTGTCAATTCATAGTAGGAAAAAATGAGAATTAATGATTGGGTTCCCATTGATGACAGTAGTTTCTTACGGAACAAAGTTTTGATTTTAATTTAGGTATTGCTCCAGTTAATGAAAATCTCACTCTTTTGTTAATGGCTATTGACTAAAACTTTTTCTTACTGGGACCAACCAATTACATTTCCAATCGCTGGTCCATAATAGCTCAAAGGAAATAGCTACTAATCCAGTTAGGTGGTTGCTATACATGACTTGGAAAAGCGCTGGAGTAATACACGCCTTATTTTAGTAGCTAAGAATTGGTGGAAACAAGTTTATAGCAGCCAAACTATATGGTGGTCGCACTTTTGGTTCCTTCAAAGTTGAAGCGACCAAAATATTGAGCAGTTGGAAAAAAATTAGTTGCTTAAGCCCAGTTTTCTTGTAGTGTCCATAAACCCAAACCCCATTTTATCTTTCTCTTCCAAATATACTGAATTCTCCATCAAAATGACTGATATAATTCAAAACATAGACCTCTTGATAAACAAGCAGAACTCAGCAGGACCGATTTACGTAAACAAATCATCCTCCTCCTCTGTGTAGAGCAACTTCACTCAAAGTAGATACAAATCCGAAAAACATTTGAATGCTTAAGGTGTTGAATAGATAAAATTTTGAGGTAATGGAGATTACGGGCGGCTAAAGGGTTTTTGATTGGGACAATTGTTTTAAATACAAATACAGAGGTGGTGGAGAAAGAGAAGGCAAAGATTAAATGATTTGTTGTTAAAAATTCACAGTCTCTTGCCAATGTTTGATCATGTTGCTGAGGTTAAAGAAGATAATAATTATGAAGTTGCAATATTTTGATCTGTAATCTTAGGTTTATCTATGGATTGATGAGTTTGAAAAAAAGGCATATAAGAATTATCAATTTAAGACGGCTACTTTTTTGTTGTGTAAATTGTAATTAGGATTTTAGTAAATTGGTGTCCTGCTGTTGTTTTGGTACTCCATATTTGCAGTAATCAAATCAGACTTATTGGAGAAATTGTACAAAAACTGACAAATTCATTTCAAAAATAAGTAAAGTAGAGAAAAAGAAGTGATACTTAAATGAAAATTGTACAAAAGATTTTCTTTATATTAACAAGAACTTGCACAACATCATTCTCAATTTCCTTGAAGAATTAGAAGAACCCCTGAAGACTTGGCGCATAACTTTCTCTAACTTGCTTCTCAACTGATGCCAACAGTTGTAATAAAGAGATGCTTGATAAGCATAAGCCTGTCTCTTGTGGCTCCAGGAGTCATTAGTTTCAAACTTGGTAGCATCCATCGTGAAAGACTGGGTTATAGAGCAGTTGAACTAGCCCTGATTCTAACATATAGCATTGCATGAACAACCATTATGAAACGCTTTTCATCAGTACTTACCGAATTAGCGTTGCATACCTCTTCACTGATTGTGCTTTTCAGAAAATTTGTTGATACCATGACCTGAGGTTGCCCGTGATGAGTGTAACACAGCAACAAACGAGGGAGGGATGCGTTTCTTCTTTCAACTTTTCACCGACCCAAAGCATACCAAAGTGGGAGTTTTGGTACAATGGGGAAACTTGGATTGAAATCAGAAACTTACCTATAAGGACTATACTAGAAAACGCTTTATAATCGATTATGAACCATTCAGCATGTGCATACTTAGTTTCATTTTGATTCAAAATATAGGTGGGCATTGTAATTGTATTATTACTTGAGTTTTCTTTAACAAACGGACATCTTCTCTCCTGAATTGATAGTGCAATTCAGGTTATCAGTGTATATGCAGCATGCAGCCATTAATGGATGGAAAACATAAAACAAGTAGAAGAAAAATTCCTTGCGATGGATTCATTCATTCCCAATCTAGCAACCTCGTCAATAAGACGCCTCTCTCATATGTGACTTCTGATTCCCATTCTTCTCTTTATCTTTGTCCCATTTTGCTCTAAAGTCCCGGGATAAATGGAGCACTCTCGGCAACCTCAATATTACGAGTTGTTCCGTATGGTTCAGCTACTCAGGTTGGTGGGTGGTTCACCCCCAACCTTTTTAGCTACTTAATATGCAAAGTTCTCTCCATTGCTGCCTGCCATTTGATGGGAAATCACCTTGTAGCTTTTGCTTGGAAGCTGTTTTTGGTTTTCGCGGCCATACCTCAACACAGGTGGCTAATGTGGTCTAGCTGGGTCTGTATATTTTTATTTTTTTTTTTGAATTGAAAAGGGTAGATTAAATGGAAAAAATATGTACAATGCTTGAGTCTCAAGTAGAAACTCCAAAAGAAAAGGAAAACATCAATACAATTACACTTTCATAACCTCATCCCATTGAAACAAAATCTGAGTGGTTGTATACCCTTTGAAAATGTCTTTAGAACTGCACCAAAGAATCATACACTCTTTGATTTCCCTTATCAAATCATCCGAAAACTTGCACTTTCCTCCGTATACTCTCGAGTTTCTTTCTTTCCAAATTGTCCAAATAATTATGAAAGGCAACAGCTCCACAATCTCCTTATGCTTCTCCTTCAATTTGTAAAACTTCCAACTCTGAATTAAGTGTTCTATCTTCTGTGGCATAACCCATTGCAGGTCTATTGAGGTTAAGAAGGTTTTCCATATGGTATCTGCACTATTACAGTGCATGAACAAATGGCTTGTGTTTTCCTCCTCTGTGTTACAAAACAAACATCTTGTATTTGTCAGCTGTAATCCCCTGTGTTGTAGCATACTTCTTGTCGGGATTGCTTTATGCATAATTGCCCATATCAGGAATTGAACCTTAGGTGGTACTGTTTTGCATCCCAACAACTTATCCCATTCTATTCCATCCTGTAGGTTACCAATGCTTTCATCAAAACAGTCATAAGCTTTCTTTGCAGTGTATTCTCCATCAAGTTTGTCTTCAATATCCTCTTGCAGAACCATATTCCTCAGATCATGTTTGAGCTCAAGTAGATCTATACTTTCCGCTGGATTCAGCATTCTCTTGAACGCAAAGTTCCATCTTCGTAGTTTGAGCCTTCATAAAAGTCAGCAACTGCACCCTCCTTTTGAAGGCAAAGCCTGAATAATCTAGGGTACTTTGTGGCTAGAGTTTTAGTATTGTCCAGCCATAAGTCACTCCAAAATCTGGTATGCTTTCCATCGTTTACCTGCAATCTACAGCAAGAAAATAAAGTTAGTCTTGAGTTGGCAATGTCATGCCACATACTCCTCCCAATTGCACCAGGAATGTCAGCTGCCAAGTAAAAATGAGATGCACTCAATGTCTTTTCGCATATTATTCTTCTCCACAGTGCATCTGTTTCTTTGTAGTATCTCCACAACAATTTTGCCATCAATGTCTTATTCACTTCCCTCAGAATTCTGATGCCCATACCACCTCTCTTCCTAGCTCTACAAATTTTTGGCCATCCAACCCAACTCATTTTGGTTGTATCTTCAGTGCTGCCCCACAAAAATCTTCTCATAATCAGCTCCAGTTTAGCTTCACAGTTGCAGGCATCTTTAGCAAAGACATGTAGTATACTGCTAGGCTCTCTAAAGAAGACTTTATTAGTGTTAATCTACCTGCCTTGTTGAGATATTTTCTCTTCCAAGGAGCTAGTTTTTTCTCCATTCTATGCACAATCTCCTCCCATATAGCTTCATTTCTTCTTGTTGCCCCAATTGGTAATCCTAAATAAACTGTTGGAAGGGTCTCAATGGCACACCCAAGTTCATTAGCCAGATCTT
The DNA here is from genome assembly GCA_023529015.1 of Papaver nudicaule. NCBI lineage: Eukaryota > Viridiplantae > Streptophyta > Magnoliopsida > Ranunculales > Papaveraceae > Papaver > Papaver nudicaule. Next base: position 7,142 of record JAJJMA010175673.1, read on the forward strand.
CTACCATAGTATCTGCACCTATGCTAATCATAGAACTCTTGTGCAAGTTCAGCTTCAGCCCTGTCAGAATTTCAAAAATTATGAGTATAATGTGCAACCATCTGACTTCCTCTTTTGATGCTCCTAAAAGATCAATGTGTCATCTGCAAATTGCAGATGTGACACAATAGTACCTCCTTCAACAACTTGAAAGCCAGTTAACTTTCCTTTCTTCACTGCCTCATTTATTAGCTTTGACAACACCTCTACCACTAAAAGGAAAAGAAAAGGTGATAGTGGATCACCTTGCCTTACACCCTTTGATGGCTTGATGAGATTAGTAGCAGTCCCATTAACAAGAATGGAAAACTTAGCTTCAGTGACACACCATTTGATCCATTGGATCCATTTCTCTCCAAATCCACATTTACCTAATATAGCAAACAAAGAGTTCCAGTTCACATGGTCAAAAGCTTTCTCCATGACTACTTTACAAAGGATGCCAGGTACATTTTGCTTTTGTCTGCTGTCAATCAACTCATTAGCAATTAAAATCCCATCCAAGATTTGCTTGTCTTTGATAAAAGCACCCTGGTTCTCTGAAATCAAGCTAGGCATCACCATCTTCATTCTCTCAGCAAGAATTTTTGACACTACCTTATAGAAGCTGCAGATTAGACTCAGTGGTCTAAAATCTTTTGGAGTAGCAGAATCTTCTTTCTTGGGAATGAGTCTAATAAAAGAAACATTCAATCTTCTGTCCACAGTACCTTTCTCATAAAATTTATTCAGAGCAGCAAGAAGGTCATCCTTTATGATATCCCAGCAAGTTTTGTAGAATTCAGAAGTGAATCCATCTGGCCCTGGTGCCTTATTCTTGCCACAAAGTTTAAAGAAGTATACACCTCTTCACTCTCAAATGGTCTCTCCAACCAGTTACATTGCATATGGTCTATTTTGGTGAAGCTCGGATTATCAAAACTTGGAGTGATGTTGTTTGTGGCAGTAAAAAGTGAAGAATAATAATGCATGAGTTCATCTTTGATTACCTCCTAGCTAAAGACATCATTCCCTCCAATATTCAATTTAGTTATGCAGTTTCTCTTCCTCTTTGCATTAGCTATGCAATGGAAATACTGAGTATTTCTGTCTCCCTCCTTGAATCCTCTTGTTTTTGCTCTTTGATAAGCCACCCTGGCTCTATCAATCTTCAGCCTATTTAGTTTGATTTCATCATCAGCCCTCTCCACTAATTGAGAATTGGAAAGTGCTGATTGTTCTTCAAGCAAATTTAATCTGCCTATATTCTCCTTAAGCTCATTTTCTTTTTTCTTCAAGTCACCAAATGTTTCTCTTGCCCAAGCTTTGAGGAAGAACTTCAAGTTTTGCATTTTTCTAAAATAAATGTGACTTGGGGTTCCACTGAAAGTCATACTATTCCACCAAATCTGAACCTTCTTCACAAAATCTTTATGCTTTAGCCAACTATTTTCAACTTTAAAGTAAGATCTATTCACCAAGTTAGGTGCAAGATCCAGCAAAATGGGATTGTGATCTGACGTAGTTCTAGTCAATGCAGTTTGCATTGCATTTCTAAAAGCCATATCAAAATCACAGCTGAGAAGGTACCTATCCAGCCTGCATAAGAGAGGATTGTCCTGTTTGTCAGTCCAAGTATAAGCACCTCCATTTAGTGGGAGATCAATAAGAGCATTGTTTGATATGAAGTTATTGAGAAAGTCCATATTTCTTTGATCTGCACCATGTCTGTTTCTCTCATTATCTGACCTTACTGCATTTAAATCTCCTGCAATGCACAATGGTGCATCACTCCAAAGTCTTATGTCTGCCATATCCTGCCAAAAATCTCCCCTCAAATTGTAGTCACAAGGAGAATAAACATTAGAGTGAATAAACCTGAAGCCATTTGATTTTATCTTGAACATAAGAGATATTCAGTTCAATCCAAGTCTTTCATCCAGTAATTCCAGCTTTGTGTCATCCCAAATAGTAAGTAAACCTCCACTGTTTCCACTGAGACCTTGAGAAGGTAAGTATTTCCATCCAAAATCTGAGTCATACCACAATTGTCTTACAAACCAGCTGTGCATATTCATAATTTTGGTTTCTTGAATAGCACAAATTGTACATCTCTGAGCAAAGATAAGATCTTTCACTGCTACTTGCTTGTCAAAAGCATTTAGACCCCTTGTATTCCAAGTGATGAATTTGTCACTCATTGGAACTGGCTAACTCCCTTGTTATCATCTGCATCCTCCCTGATTGAGCTTCTTCACCACTGTCATCTGCATCATTTCCATTGGAACTAGACGCACTTGAGTCACAACTGTGTTGTATTTTCCTGGCTTCTGCAATGGCATCAATCTGGTTTTGTACCTTTGTAGCATTTCAGTAATCACCATATCAATTTGTGGCTCATCCTCCTTCTTTAAGCCACCCACTCTACTGCATAGTTCCACCATCAATTTTGAAGTAGTAAATATTACCTCAGTAGAGTCTATCTTATTATTCTGGATATCACCCAGTTTGATGATTATCTTGTCGTCTTGCAGTGTAAAGAGATTATTATCCATTATCATGTTTGTAGAGCTAGATACATGATGCTGTTCCATTAATTGTCTCTCCTGATTAACTTCATTTTGTTCTACATCATCTGTATTTTTTCTATATATTGGAAATGCTTCATCCACTCTATCAAAAATCCCAAAAATATCTTCTTGTACCTGCAAGGAATTACTCTGACTACTGATTCCAACTCTTGAATTTATCCCTGTGTTATTATCAAGGATCAAATCATTAGCTGGTGCAGTCAAAAGAGCATCAGAATGAACAATGGTACTGACAAAATTAGCTTCTCCAACCTCTTTGCCAAAATTTATCAGTGAACCAAGTTCTATGCCAGCATGGTTAGTATCTAGACCGCTCTGAGTATTGCTTACTCCCCTCGCAATAGTATCTGAGTTGTGTAGATGTTCACCATCTGACACTGACATATCCACTACTGACCTTTTACTACAAACTTCAACATTTACTGCTTCCACCGCCACTGCAGTCTCATGTTGTTGTTGTATAAGAGTATCAGTTCCAATGCCAATATGTCCTATAAGAGGGGTGTGCCCTTCCTCTAACCTCACACCCTCTCTGACAGAGCAACAGTTAACACCTACATCCTGCATTATACAACCACATTTTGGAACCCCTACTTCTTTTCCAGCAATGCTGGCTGTATTCAACAGGACTGCACTGTTAATACTATTGCCCCCGCCATGGCAATGCCTTGCATTTGGATTTAAAATAGGATGTGCACATCCGGCACTACCCCTGCATCTATTTATGTCTGTATCCAAAGCTCGAGCATTAGTCTCCATGGACTTTTTGTCAGATGTTGTTGAGTTTACAAAATGAATTGGAATTGCACTCTCAACTTCACAGACCTGCTGGCTAATAGGTTTAGGTAAGTATACCCATCTGCCATTGTTCTGTGATGACCCTATATTAGGTCTCTGACTCAGCCTCTGATTAGCCCTTCCATCTGATTCGTCTGAATTTGCACCCGAACCATCCGAAGAGCCCATATCCGGATCCTTATTTGAATTGACCCGAATTATTTTGGCGCCTGAAATCTCGGAAGATTTTGAATTTGAATTATTTCCTTTACTTATTTTGTTGAAGTTATCAATCCAAGATTTATACTCCGATAAAGGTGCCCTAACTTTTGGCTGAAATTTGTAATCCCATTCAATCGTTATCACCCATCTCTTCTCATCGTCTTCCACCAACAAAGCCGCCGGAATTGTAGCAAAATCGTCCTTGACTGATAATCTGAAGTAATTTGAATTCTCCCTCTTTAATGTCGATTCTGCAACTTCCACTAAGCCTCCCAATTCTCTTCCTATTGATTTGAAGAGATCGTATGTCCACTCTGAGCTTGGTATTCCCCTAATTTTGAGCCATTTAAATACCTTGGACATGGCCTGAATTGGAATCACATTGTCACCTTTTGAATCCTGAACTCTATTGTGACCCTTTTGATCCAAAGAAATTGAATCTGATGAAAATCTTGACATAGTGACTTTTGTGCCATCAATCCAGCAATGTTTTGGCTTCCAAATCTTCAGCCACTGATCATCATTTGCCTCAAAAGTTGCTAGTTGATCAGTAATGTTTTTCAAGATGATATCAGCTGACCACAGAAACTTTTTATTGAGTTCTCTTATCACCCTCCTCCATCTAACAAAGCCATCTATCTTGATCTGACCCATCTTGATTATTTTGTCCTTCGATATGTTGCTGTTGCTGGTCTTCATCTCGTGATTGAAATCTGCATCTGTTGGTATCGCCTGAAATGCCTTCTTCCCAAAGCCATGTTCTGTCATGATCTTCCTCATCTCTTTACAAAGTATACACCAATAATAATTGCTATCACCACTCGGAACACATACTGCATATGATCTATCAGCATCACCCCTTCTCACCCTTGATATCCTTAAAAATCTTCCACCCTCGTTCTCTCTTGTTTCACAAAGGAATGAGTTTTCTCCCTCTCTTCTGGTCCGATTCTGTAAATCATAGGTAGTTCTAGCCTCTTCTAAGACATCCACTATCCAGGTTGCGATCTCCGATGAAAAGTGTAGCCAAGATCTAAATCCTCCCCTCTTTTTCTCTTCCAGTCTGATCCCCTTTCTGTTTCCCATGGTCTCCATTGATACGAAGAAGATCTTCCTCTCAAGGTATAGAGGTTTTACCAAATCCTTCTGCAAAAATCGTCCGCCATTTTCCTTCCGTGAAATCCGCTCCTTCTCTCTCATCTTTCACTCATTTGTTTTTATCACCCTGGTCTGTATAGTTTATTTCTGCTGTTTTGTCCTTAACTGTCATGAATGCCCAACAATGTAATCACACTAACTCTTGTTTACTAAATAGAATGCCGGATTTAAAAAAAAAAACAAAAAAAAAAACAAGGGCATAAGAGAAATCACCAAATATTTATTAATCCACGGCATATTTAACAAATTATGGGTACTCCCATAATTAAACTACAGATCCAAGGTAAAATGATTTATGTGATGTTTGCCTATGCATAGATACATAAGTTAACAAAATGCCTAATTTTACCAGCCAAAATAAAACTCCACCTGTATAGTTTGGACCGAAGAAGTTGTTGTTAAACTAGTTTTTTCTTGGCTATATCGTGTTCGCACGATGTCATGTTAAAGACATTAATAGTTCAAATATTTTAAGCGCATGATATCATAAATTATGATTATTAGATGTTTTCATTAAAATATAAGATTTGATGTATCCACAAATTTAATGTAACTAATTGTATTTACTATAACTATAAAGCCAATATGAGGCACGATTATTTTCTCCTGCTATGGATGGAAGGACATGATCTGCTAAAGAATGATATCCACCCTTTATTTAGGAGCATTCGTCGGGATCTTCCACTATCATCCTTCTAATTGTTGCCACCTTATACAGATGATTAAATGTTTTAAATATTTAACTTATCGATAGAGATTTGGTTTGATCGTGCCCAAATAAATTAGAAAAGAAAATCAATAACGATCGATGATACAGGTAATGGCTTAATTGGTTAATTGATCACATGGACATGGTGCAATAATGGACTACCCTTGTTGTCGTGCTAGGAGGTCTCAACGAATATCCGGGAACCTTGTTGTTGCACAAGATTAATACTAATATAACAAAGAATTTCTCAAATCCTATATATAGCATATGGTAGCAAACTATACATGTATCACTGCAACCAGCAAAATTGTAAGACAAGAAATTCAAAACATCAAGATCAGTTATGGAGAGCAAAAAGTTTACTTGTTTTTTCTTTGTGTTGGTTATGATCTTTTTGTCATCTTATGGTGCGTCAGCATGTCTCAAGGCCGGCTATCAATGTGGTGTGTTCGGTGATTCTAGTTGCTGTCGTGGAACAGAATGTAGTCTTGGCAGGACATGTACTTACTGCAAGGAAAATGGTGAAAAATGTGGAGCTTTTAGGGCCGACTGTTGTGATGGAGCAGGAAGCTGCAATGGTGGCTTCTTGGCGAAGGCCGTCGGTGAGGGGAGATGTGGTGGCTAATAAGTAACGTTTGTTATTAATAAATCAGCCCCAAAATTTATTAGTAACGTTTCTTTGTAGATCCGGTAGTTCAACTTGGTGTTGATCATACAATTGTACTTACTCTAACAGCAGCAGGCTTCGGTCAGACAAAAAACAGGCCAGCTCAGGATCACTAAGATTGTAATTAAGAGGCTAGAGCTTGGAGCAGTAAGGGAACCTAAGAACATTAGATATATCACACCATTGTTGAACAATTTTTTCCGTCATGGTTTTGGTATTCATCTTAGTTTTCATCTGCATAAAATGATCTAGAAAACTTAATTAAAAATTTGAGATATAAAATCGTGATGAACAGTTTCATTATTAGAAGATAAGTTTATGAGTCAAAATCGAATCCACTAGGTTCCAAGGTGCGTAGGCCAAGGGCTCAGGCATATGCTAATGACCTGAAATAAAGAACAAGCCATGTTTTCCTTTCTTAGTTTGTCTTAATGAAGATTTTCATATATATAAAAAAAAAAGGTGCGTAAGTATGCTCCCGGTATTTAACAATCAAAATATTTTGCTCGATATCCATGTGCCTGTATATACAGCTGTGTAACCATTGCACAGACGAACCTGCAATGTTTTACCTGTGGAACATTTTATAGATAAGACTATAGCCAAATTGTTTATAAAGACCAAGAGCAAGTCGAACTCGACGACTTTCAGAGCCAATGACCAAACTAACTTTGATAAATCCACAAGTGCAGTTCTAATATCACACCCTAACCCACTCCTTTCGAAGTAACTATGCACCATTTCCCCTGATCTAATGCACCAATAGAAGCACAAGCTGAAATAGCTGCAATGGTATATATAAGTGTCTACGCACTGAACAATTTCATGCCCTTCGCAGCAGTTTTCTCTGTTGCTTTCTCAAGACGCCTTGAATTCCAAATGTCCACTGGATCCATTCATTCCTCCTCATGACATCCTTGAGAGGCAAGCAAAAATTGAGGGGTGGAGAAGATGAAATGATGTTATTTGAGGAATTGAAAGAACATCGACTCTCAACAATTATTGGCTTTGTTTTTCTATTGAAGTTTGAGACTTATTAAAGAATTGAACAACATACTAACAAATTCTTCATTTCATTTCAAAAATAAATAAATCAGATACATGCAATGTAATCTTCAAATCTAATCATATCTATACTCTCAGCAATTATTGGATTTCTCTGTTATGAAGACTAGCTTGAGACTTACATTAAAGAATTGAACAAAAAACAAACAACTTCATCAACTCAAGAACAGTATAATTAAATACATGTAATTTTCCTTATGAAAACAGAAGATTAAGTGATATTTAAGTGAAGATGTAAAACTAGTTACAAACCGATTAACAAAAACATTTTCTTTTTAGTAACAGATCTTGCACATAGTCATTATACTCAAGATGCTTGGTTGAGGAGTCACAATAAATTTTTGAGAGGAAATATCATAATGCGAGACATTGTCGATCATGGATGATGATAGACCTGTAGTTGTTTCTGCCATGATTTCAGCAGGATTAGAGTTTTGTAGATCAAGAAAAGAAGAATAAGGAATGTTGGGCGGCGGCTCACTCCGCCTACTGGCTACTACTAAATAAGAAGAGATGTGATGTGAAGCCACTTCTTATAAACGGTTTATAGGACGCTGCCCCATCAAATTAGGGTTAATGAGGATCGTCTATATATGTCCATCCAGTGGTTGGTTCTTATTTGATGATTGACCCCAATGACTGACCACCGACCTATGTAAATAAGTAAATAGACAGTTGGATTGGCATTTGAATTTACAAGTTGGGTGGAAATGAATTGATTTCTTTTTTAGAAGTAGGTGCAGTTTGAGTTTGGCTTAGGGTTCATATATATGACACTAATTTTATCCAACCCAGTAGTTAAAGATACTTTTGTATCAAACTCTTGATCAACATTTTCCTTCAATTTTACTGTTACTGAATGTAACACATTATAGTAAACATAATTACACCAAATTTCATAACTCTTTGGGTAAAAAATGCATCAAATATTACACTTTGATGCACCCCATTCCTATATATTTGATCTTCTGGTTTTGTAGAAGTATGTGCAAAATAATTGGTAATTTGTTCATTCGGATCTCTCTTGAGCGATTTCTTTACCAACAGTAAAACCCTACCGTAACGTGTCTAATAGCCCACCTTGTAAAATGGAAGAGAGTCTACCGTAACGTGTGCCCCTTATCATTTATCATGGGTTAAAGTAGAACAACAAGAGGCCCACGGAAGCCCACCTTGTAAAATCCAGAAGTGAATATACTTGCATGAATTTAGACTGGGAATTGCCAGGTGCTTGTGGCTATGGTGCGGAAATGGGAATTACTTCGTATCAGAATGAGAATTCATCTGGTTTTAGAAACATGCATGTACATGAGAATGCATTGAACCAAGAAAGGATACAGGAAACACCCCTTTACTTATTTCCTCAACTTGTATGGCAACCCTGCTAGGAAACAAATCAACCATATATCCCTCTTGCTATACTAAACTATTTTTGAGTCGTGTAATAGAGTTTAGGCCATGCGACAATATTCGAATCAAGGCGTATTATAGTGACAAGGCAGAATTAGTGCCAAATTTCGAGTCTACTACGGAAGATATAAAATAAATTTTTGCTTCACGAGTTAGGAAGTAAGAGATTTGGGATTGTGCAAAGAAATGTCATCATTGTAAACCACAGAAAGAGAAAAGATAGATAAATCTTACTTACGTTCATTAATGTATTCTTTGCATTAGAAATTCAGAAATGCATCAAATCTAAGTTGTTAACAGAATCAAAACACTATGCAAAAAGCGCACCATGAGCAACAGTTACCCAAGAAAATAGTAATACTCTGAAAATTGACAATTCTTATATGCCCATTTCTCAGATTCATTGGTTATAGCTTTAAAGATTATAACTTTGATTTCATTTTCCTGTTTTAACAAATACATCATTCGGTAATACATCAACAAATGATTTGCAATGTAACTAAGAAAAATTATGGTAAAAAGAATTGCACCAAATTTCAGAACTCTTAGGGACCTTTTCAACTATATTTCCTTCTGATGCATTCCTATGTTTCGTCTAGAGATTTTCAACAGAGAAAAACAAATTCATTCAGCACTGTGTTGGATCCTTGCAACAATAAACTGAGATATTAGATGTATCAGTTGAAATATATAAAAGAATTGGAAATGCGCAAACAACCCTAAGAATGCTAAGAAGGCAGAGCCGCCTGTTCAACAAACTGCCCTTAACACAATAGTCCGCGGGTACTCTCTAAAAGAGAGGTGCTATACCCCCCACAGCGGAGATGTGTCCAGGATAGAACTGCCTGCTATAGAGATAATCAGCACAACTAACTCTACCCACTCTCGAACTTAGCAATTTGGCTGGAAGGGAAATAAACAAGCAATGTGCGCACAACAAAGCAAGAAGAGGGGAAAAGAAGACGGGATAGTAGCCGCTTCTGGGATGGTTTGAAATGAAAAACTCTTCTTCATTTTATAGTGGAAAACCAGAGGTGAAATCAATGCACCATTAGTGCGTGAGTTATGACAAAATATTATTACCGAAATTATGTTGAAAACGTTTCAAAATATGTTGTAAAAATGTTGTCATAATTTATTTTTGGTAAGAAAATAAATTCACCCCAAGTCATACGCCCCCACATTTAAAACACCATAAAGATAAAATTAAATCAGAATTAAATTCATTTTATTTTCCTTAAGAAAATCATAGAATTAATTTTGGCAAAAAGGAAATAGTTCTTGTTGGATAACTCTATATGTGCTCAAGCCGGCCAAGGCAAGTCTGCCCCATATTTAATGGCAAAGGGCGTGCATGTCTTTCTGGCCGCCCGCCCCCACCCATATTAGAAGATAGTGTACTCACTAATATGGTGGTCTACCTCTAAAGAAAGTCCCAATGTGGGACTAAAGGTCATTTCATTCACTCAAGAAAATGAGCAAGCTCCTTGGGCACCAAGAGGTCCCAAGATCAAATCCAATCAAGACCAAAAATTATTTAATAAAACTCATTTTTCCCAACACACTGTCCATAAGATTTTGAGAGGAAATATTATAATGCAAGAAATTGTTGTTGTTGATGAAAATCATGGATGATGGTAAGCGAGTAGTTGTTTACGGCATGATTTCAGTAGGATTAATTAGTGTTTTGGAGATCTGAAGATGAAGAAAGTTAGGGTTGTTCTTGTTTATCCCCAACTGCGGCTGCTACTACCCCTTTCAGAATATGAGATCTGAAACAATGTTTGGGTTTCTTATTGTTAATCCCCACTGCGGCTGCTACAACTGAAGGTGAAGTGAAACCACTTTTATATATGGTTTATAAGACCCTGCTGGTTCAATATAGGGTTATGTTTATACCTATCGGCTATTGGTGCTCTACTATCTGATCCAACGGCTAATTCGCATTTGATGACCGGCTGGTTCGTATTTTTAGTCTTGGGCTTCTGAACCTGCTGCAGTTTCATCCAATTTTAATGCTGATCATTCTACTGTTGTGTCAATCAATTTTACTGAATTAATTTTACAATTCAGTCATTGTGTATTCATGAATTTATTTTGCAAAGACTTTTTTCCGTAAGCTGCATACGTTTTTTCTTTTGATCGAGGCTTGTCTTTGATACGTATTCAAGCCCATTGAGAATGAATTACAGCTGGCTAGGCATTCCTATCAGTGAGAAAGCATTTAGGATTCGTATTGCAACTGTCAATTTTATTTCCAAAATTGTTGCAATATTGGCATTGGTTTCACCACTACTGTGCAATGTTGGTGTTAGGAGAAGAGCTGCTAGAGTCTCTTTAGGAATTGAAACCAGCCGTTGGTAGCCAAAGTCACTCTTTCCTCCTTCCTTGTCCTTGGAAGAGATGTACCACTTCCGATACAACAAGTCCATGCAAGTGGTACAGAATCACCTGTAACAACGAGGGAAGTGACGCGGCATTTTCTCTTTGTCTTGCTGCTGCTGCAAGCTTGTTGTTCGGTCACTGGCGGAGCCAGGTTTCAACGCTGAGGGGGCTTAAATAATAATTTTAGGGGGACTGGTGGGCTAAACTTAATTACTAGGTGGGCTAAAAAAAAAAACAATTTTTTTATAAAGGTGAAAATCTGACTTGATAAGTAATTTAAAGAATTAGGTGGGGGGGGGGGGGGCAACAGCCAAGTCTAGCCAACCTTTGGCTCCGCCCCTGTGTTCGGTGTTGGTTTTTTATCCATCGGCCTTGTTTCACCTGGGTATCGTCTCCCTTCTTGTTGTTTGATCTACGTAGGTTTTAGGTGTTTCAATAGATCAAATTACAACTTCTGTTTTGTATGCAACATGTCATGATTTGAGAACCCTCATTAATGGAATATAGTTCAAGATCCGGAAACAATAATTTAGCAAACAATACAAGGTTCAACACTGAGGATAAGGTAGCAGTGCTAAATATACAAGTCTAGAGGCTGTTAAACAATGTGATATATAGCACTAATTGGTAACACACAACTTGATTTCATTTTTTTTAACCATTAGAAGACTTGTTGATACATGAAAGGAAAATAAAGAACTATTGCAATTTGATACACCCCCATTCATATATATGTTTGTTTCATCTTCTGGTTTCCAAGCTGTATGTGAAAACAATTGAAGACCATAAAATTTCTGACTAGATTAGAATAGCACTTAGATTTCCTGCTCTTGCTGTTATTCATATGTGGAAGTGCCTATTGACTCAAATGCTCACCGTAAAGGCATTTACGGTAGGTGTTACATGTTCCAACAAAATCTTTTTATCAACCTGCTAACCATCTTTCACAGGCGATACTTGTTCTGTTCCATCTGTTCTTTTAATTAATACCCCCTTTCCACCTTCAACACTTGCAAGTTGAAGACAATGACTTACAACCACGAATTACAACCACTTGATGAGCAGATGTCTGAGAAATGTTCCCGAAGTCAAGCCTAATATAATAAATTTATGAGAGGAAATATCATAATGTGATTAGGAGTTCATGGTGTTGAAGATCATGCGACAGATGATTGCCATGGATTAGGGTTTTGATCTTGAAGACTTAAAGAAGAAGAAGAAAAAATGTTAAGGTTTTTCATCTTCATCTCCACTGTGGCGGCTAACTGCTTCCACTAGCCAGAAAATGAGATCTGAAACTATTCTTTATATGGTTTCTAAAACCGTTCAATTTAGGGTTAATGTGCATTGTCTATTTCTATCCATCCAACGGCTGATGCGTGTTTGATAACTGAACGTATTGACCGTATATAAATGGTTCGGCAATAGCATAGATCTATAGCAGTGCACTATAATGAGTGCTCAGTAAAATGAGAACAGTGCCTAAATCTTACCTTTTGATCGTGGAAGAGTACTACTCAGCCCCGAGAACCCCTACAGTACAGTGTCCGATGGCCAAAGCATCGAATTGGTTGGACCACAAATAAAAGGACCTTTAGGTATTGGCTGAACCAAGACCAGTTGGTATAGGGATTTTTCCTAAAAGTAACCGGTTTACAAGTTTAATTACCGAAAATAACACCCCTTCCAAAAATAACGAAAAGTTACAGTTTTGGACATTTTTGTCCTTGCCTTTTCAGTTTATGACGTTTTTGTCCTACACAATAAATTTTTTATTATTATTTTTCAGTACTATTCATATGGTGCACAATATTTTTAGTTTGTCTTATTCAAAATTGTGCACAACATATTGTGTACACAATATACGTTTTTTCATATTGTGTACACAATATACCCATATTGTGTACACAATCTCAGAAGTCCAAAATTAGGGTTTAATGAAATTGTCGGTGCAATAATTAGTATTAAAATAATAGATAATCCAACAATATTGTGTACACAATATGTTTAAAATTGTGTACACAATCCCGTAATCCAAACATATTGTGTACACAATTCAAAACAAATTGTGTACACAATCCAGTAATTTTTGTTACACCCCCACTGGTGTAGCTACTTCTTCACTCATCCTCCTCACCCCTACTGGTGTAGCGATTCAAAATCTACTTCTTCCCTTAAAATCTGCTTCTTCTTCACTCATCCTCCACTCTCAAGCTTCTACTCTCTTCGACTCCTCCTTCTACAGACGAAAAAAAAAAAGTGGGAGAGAAAGAAATCGATAGACAGAGTTAGATCGAGAGGGAGAGTGTGTAGGAAAGTTGATACTTGGGTTCAGAGAAGCTTCCATTGACGGTGTTGTTTTGTTTGTTGAGAGGATTAGTGTACGATGAAAAAACCAGTGAGTAATGGAAACCCTTAACTTACTGATTTCTTTGATTTTGTTAAATTGACTGACCCGCGTGATGTTTTTGTTATTTATGTTAGATTATAAACATGATTCAGTCTCTAATTTAGGGTTTCTGAAATTGGGGTTTGTTTTTGCCCAAATCGTATGTTGTTATAAACATGTTAATGTTATATGAATTTGGGAATTGCAATTTATGAAATTGGGAATTTTAGGTTACTGCTTGCTTTTGATAGTGTCTATGAAATCGGGAATTTTAGGTTACTGACTTACTCTAGTTAGTCTTAATGGAGAATGCAATGCTAACTTTAGTGAATCAGAGTCTGAGAAGTTTCTGCAAGAAATATTGTGGAAAACTGAGATCATTCTCAGTAGTCCTAAGCTCATAATCCTTCAAGTTATTCGTTTGTTAGGTATTTGGGACCCAATTATATTGAAGTTTGACAGAAAACTCTCACAATGGAGTCAATGTCTATTACTAAGGGGGGTAAGCTTGCCATCAGGCTCATTCTTAGTTTGGAGCTCTATCTGCCCAAGTTTTTCATAACTTAGTTTTAGGTTACTGCTTGCTTTTGTTACTGTTTATGGAATTGGGGCGAGTAGTAGCAGTCGTCCAATATTTGATTTTACATGCTGAGTCTGTCTTAATTTACGTTTTAGATATTAATTTTATTTCTATTCTGTTGCATAATAGGAGATTGGTGAAACAAGTGGCAGCAGACATGCTTTCATACACTACAACGGTTATTGGGTTGTCAATAAAGGTCACGATGACTACAAAGGCATCATGCAACCTGCGGTTTTATCTGATCCATTCAATCTCGACGACCTGAAGAACGCTGTAAAATGTCTAGATGGATTCGAGATGGGACCTAACATAGATGCATATGGCCTTGTATTTGTTGACGCTACGGAAAAAAGAAAGATGTTTAAGATTACTGGAGATGCAGCGATGAAATTTTATTGTACGGATAAGGCAGTGCCCAGTTTTTTCATTGTTAAATCTGAAGCCAAGAGCCAACTTCCAATTACTCCAGAGCCGAGAGTGACCGAACGCAGAATCAAGGTCGAGACTCCTCTAACCCCATCCTCTTCCAACCCTCTAACCCCAGCCTCCTCCAGTGGTTGTAAACAGTCCCCAGTCTCCTCAAGAGTTAAAAGAAAGATAGAAATGGTTGATAAAGATGCTCCACAATATGAAGTCAGTTCTCCTCTTGATGAAGTCTGTGATCCTCTTGATGAATTATGTTCTATTCCGAAGACAGAACCATGCAGTTCAGGAACATTCGTTACGGATTACATGGGACAAATCCAGGAAGGTGCTTGTTTCAGTAACAAGCCACAGCTGTATTTGACCTTGCAAATGACGAAGTTGCAGCTGGGAGTTGATTACAAAGTTGTTAGATCCCATAAAAAAGGTACGCACGTGAAGTGCGCAGATGTCAATTGCAATTTCTCCTTAAGGGCTAAACAATTGAGGGATTTTACATACTTGTACATCACTAAGATGACTGGTCCGCACACTTGTTCTATGAATGGCAACTTGGGGAAGAGAATAAAAAGGGTTAAAAATGCCTTGGGAAAGTATCTTGAAGAAAAGGGTATCAATGGCAACTATACACCCCTCCATATGCAAAACGATATAAAGGATGTGTTTGGCCGCACACTCAGTTACAAGCAGGCCTGGCTTGGTTGTCATCGGGGCGTTGAACTCACCAGAGGTTCTTCAGATGAATCATACCAGCGCCTCGCGCCGTATAGCCACATGCTCGAAATAAGAAATCCAGGTTCGTTTACAAACATAAAAACCAGTGAGGATGATGTTTTCGAGTACTATTTTATGGCTGTAGGAGTCTGTCTTGAGGGATTCCAAACTTTCTCGAGACCTGCTTTTGCCGTTGACGGTACACATCTTACAGGGGACCGAGCAGGAACGCTACTATCAGCCGTCTGCTTAGATGCGAACGAACAAATCTACCCATTTGCGTTTGCCATTGTTGATTCTGAAAATGATAAAGCATGTGCCTGGTTCTTCGAGCAGCTACACGATGCGCTTGGGGCTGATTTTTGTGAGAATCAAGATCTTGTTGTGTGCACAGACAGATCAGAACCAATGCGCAAAGCAATTGAGCTGAAAATGCCTGCAGTTTGTCATGTTTTTTGTGCATACCATATCCGAGGTATTCAACTACAAACACCTTATAATACATGCTATTACAGTTGTCGAGTATTTTGTTACTTTCGCCTCATTGTTCTGCTAATTTTTTTTATTTGAATGTCGACCTGCTGAATGTGAATTCTGAGCTTAGTTTTGAATTTGAATGTATGCTAATTTACTGAGTATTTTACAATGCAGGGAATATACTAAAACAGTTTGGGGACATCCAGGCGGCGCATGCCTTTTATAGTGCTGCCCAAGCATTCACTCTGGACGAATTTAAAAAGCATATGGAGAATGTAAATAAGAACCAAGCTGTTAAGGATTATGTAAAAGAAATTGGAGAATACCGTTGGGCAAGGGTGCACGCTTCAAGAGGTCGCTGGACACTCATGACTACAAACCTATGCGAGAGCTGGAATGCAGTGATCAGAAAGATAAAAGGTTTGCCAGTCTGTGATTTGATTGATAAGATTCGTAGATACCTCATGAAGGAGTGGTCAAAGCGTAGAGACCTATCTAATAAATGGGATCAAACATACCCTCCAAATATAACTAAGCTTCTGAAGGAGAGGTGGTTGGTGTCACATAAGTGTCAGTCTGCCAAATCCAAGGATGATCGATATGAAGTGTGGGAAAAAAATGGCCGAGTTGCGTTCGTTGTCGATTTGGAAAAGGGAACTTGCGATTGCAAAGTTGCTTTTTATCAGAATCTGCCGTGCCCCCACATGCTTGCTGTATGTGAGAAATTCTCTAAGAATTCAGATGAATATTGTGCATCTTACTACGATACTTCCTGCTGGAGATCTATGTATGCAGATTCCATCTACCCTGTCATTCCAGGAGATGATTGGGAGATCCCTGATCATGTGGCGCAGCGTGTAGTGAAGCATCCCGGTGCTCCCGGTGCTAAGAAAGATGTAGGTCGTCCCCAGAAGGGTCGATATTTGAATGCCTTTGAGAAACCGCACAAATCGGGGAAGAGAGCTTGTTCGAAGTGTCGCCTGCCCGGTCATAGGGCAGGTAGTGTGAAATGCCGAAAGAGCCAGCTTGAGTCTGCTTGAAGATCGTCAGCTTTACAAAACCTGAACTTTTATTGGCATCGGAACAACTTTGTTTTTCGAATTATTCACATTGGGATTATATTGGATTGTCTTCCTCCTGTTGGGTTTATATAATTGACTACATTGGGCTTGGATTCCAGTTATATTAAATCTGTTAGTTATGATTTGTATCAGTAAAGATCTAGTTTCTTATCACCACTAGATGTGATTTGTATCAACACCATAAATTGTTTTTTTTTTTTTGAAAGAAACACTTATCAACATCAAATCCATAAATAACGAAATGACCATAACAAACCACCAGAAAAAAAAAAAAGTAACATAACAATCGAATAAGAAACATAACAATCCATAGAAAAAAAAAGTTCCTCCTTAAACACCAGCAACAACATTACTACCAGCAGATTCAGTACCACCACCAACAGGACCACCAGCACCACCACCATCAGGACCAGGCTGACCAGCAGCAGCACCAAAACCACCACCGACAGGACCAGCAGCAGCACCAAAACCATCACCAACAAGACCAGCACCACCACCACCAGCAGGTACAACGCCAGCATGATTGTTCTCCTCTGGACCATTTGTAAAGTTTCCATAGATTGCAATCATATCCCTAGTTCCCTCAAGGAAGGCAATGAAATTATAGTCACTGTAAGGATCATGTACAGTGCATACTCCGCTGAGACGGCCAAGAACACAGCACTGATTGGGTCCTCTTCTGGCTGGCGTCCTGTACGGATAATTGCGATGGTATTCGATACGTTCTTGTTGAAATCTTCTCCTGATGTCATCAGTTACTCTAGGATCATTCGCATACCTACCAGCCATGTTTATCAGAACTCACTGTTCTCTCCGGTAATGAGGTCTCTATGTTCTAATGGAACAATTTATAGAGAAAGGAAAGTAAAGGGATGGGGTCAACAGACACCAACAATTTTGGGGGGACGCGACATTTACTTTACCATTGAATTTACTCGATAATTCCAAACGCATGGAAGAAGAATTAAATTATCCAACGTATCAGTGCCAACATGAACAGTTACACCCCATGGGCAACTTTTGGTATTCCCTCCCTCGCTATAATAAAGAAAAGAGTCTTTTTTGGTGGGAGAAACCTAAATTACTAAGTTACCCTCTATTTTTAAAATCCAACGAAGGTAAAT
>JAJJMA010175674.1:6080-23146 GCA_023529015.1 Papaver nudicaule
TGTGTTTCCTAAGCTAGTCACCAGATATCAAATCATGTTTCTTGAATTTGATAATCAGATTAGTATGCAGAACTATAATGACTATAGTATTATTAACTAAACAAAATTTGTGCCACAGTTTAGGTAGTACTACCCACTCATTGCCAATTGGTTTTGAGTTGGATGCCCACATTCTAATATGGTATCAGAGCAGGCTATTTGTGACGAGTCTAAAATGACCGCACCTCTACTCCGTGTCACCCGATTATATGTCCACGTGTTATATCCAACGAGGCTACACGTTAGGGGGCGTGTTGAGACTATTAGTCCCATATTATATGGGCTACTCCACTCATTCCCAATTGGTTTTTAGTTGAATGCCCACATTCTAATAAGTACGGATCGAAGCCTAAGCTAAATCTGGACTATGGATAGTGTGCTAATGGGCTTTCAGCTCGGTCCAAGTTCATTGCAAATACAAGTGCTATAGCATTGCCCTAAAAAAACCAATTTTTATGTTTCTCCCAAATTAAAAGCCTCAAACAAACCCTAATTCTCTCTAAATTTTGAGCAAAATTTAGATCTGGGTCACTCTTAAAAATGGCGAAATCGCCCGAGATTGAGTGCATGTCTTCTTCGTCTTGCAATGGGAATCTGGTTTCCGAAGATAAAATTGCATCAAAAACAGTTGCTGCTGCAACCAAGAGAAGGAGAGACTGCACCAAGCATCCAACATACAGAGGAATAAGAATGAGAAGTGGTGGGAAATGGGTATCTGAAATCCGTGAACAAGGAAAGAAATCAAGAATATGGCTTGGTACATTTCCAGCACCAGAAATGGCAGCAAGAGCTCATGATGTTGCAGCTTTGAGTATGAGAGGTGATTCAGCCATTCTTAACTTCCCTGAAATTATTGATTCACTTCCTCGTCCTGCTTCTCTTTCTCCTTGTGATATTCAAGCTGCTGCAACTGAAGCTGCTGCCATGGAGGAATTCAATTCCAAATTTCATTCAGAAGATGAAGAATTAGGTGAGACAGTTGAGCTACCAAGTCTTGGGGATACAAATGAATCAACAATCAATGATTTTATGGTAGCTATCAATTGATTATGGACCCTTATTACAGTGATCTGATGGAGATGATTTTGGTGGTAGTTTTGAAGCTTTGTTGTTAGATTGTTAGTAATATCAGTGTGGGTTTTTTGTTTAATCTTCATTAGAAGGGTGTTGTAACACCCTTATTTTCATTCAGAGAGTATTCATTTTCATAGTTTATACAAATGGAGTGAGCAGTACACGGATGGATCACGTGTTAGTGGGCCTGAAGCTCGGTCCAAGTTCATTGTCACCATCCATATAAGTACTAATGTTGCCCTAAACTCCAACCTCCATTCTCATTTCCAATCTTCCGCCTCCCATATATCAAAACCTTCACAAACCCTAGATCTCGTCTTGAACTTCTCTCAAAATTCAAAACCCCGAGGATGGAGGAAAAACGTCAATGGAAACACAAAAAATAAAAACACATTATGATATTTCCTCTCGAAAGTAGTCTTTGTATTTTCCTGCTTATCGGTAAGACGAAGGTCATGTGGAATTAATGTATGTATGGTAAGTTACCAGGCAAACATAAAGGGTCATCTCATATGAATGTTGAAGGAGATTGAGCTAAAACATGCAGTAGCAATTGGATTTGAGGGGTGAAATCGCCAGAGCAACTTACAGATCTGTAACAATTGATTGGAAGTACTTTATTTTCAAAGATAAGCTTCAATTTGTAATACATTTCAATGAATGAGAAACATTATAACCAATAGTTTCCGTTTGGATTTAATGGATTATTAGATATGTACTTATTTACTGATTAAATGTTCTTCGTAGATTTGCTAAACTTAGACTACAATCATGGAAATAATTACTTTGTTCAAAATTCTTCTGACTTATGCATGTTGATTCTTCTAGGGATAAAGAAACTTATGATACTGGTATCGCTTCGGTTTGTTTGATTGGACTCATATCTTTTATCAAGTCATTCTATATCTGCATCTGGTTCTATGGTGGTGTAGGCAATTTATGTTGTTCCATGGTGTAGGCAATTTATGTTGTTCCATAGTTCTCATCTTTTGTGTGTAACTGAATTTGGCATTTTGAGTTGGGTCTTTATTGAATCAATCCTTTGTAGGTTTGTAATATGAAAATATATGTTGTTGAGTAACACCATAGATTGATCCAATTGAACAGAGTATATCCCTCTTCCAATTTCCAAAATCAATTTTTAGTTTTCTTTTTCTTCCAATTTAAATTTGTTTGGGTTCAAATTTTCTGTTTGAGTTTACAGTAGCTGAGCCTCAATTTACAGTAGAATTTCTTCGAACAATTTTCCGTACTTGTACAATTGTAACCGAAAAATTGAGTAATTTTGCCTGGCTAAGAGTTACCATTGTAGTGATCCCAAATCAAAGCTTTTGGAGAATCTTACAAAGTAATGATCTTAGCTACCTATTAACAAGAAAAAAGTTAATAAACTGGCTGTCTGCAATGTATTTACTTCAGGTTCTCTTGATGTTGATTGCAAAACATAGCTGAGTAGAAGTTAATGAGCGGAAGCACCAAACGTGCACCATATCTGTTTAAGGATTCAACTTGTTTTCCTCAGCCAGCTTAATCCAATTCTTGAATGCCAAATCCTAAACATCTCCTTTTGGATCAACCACCCTAACATTTAGCCTTGCCTTCCTATCCTGGGTAAACAAGACGCTCTTGCTCTCCTCGCTAGTCATAACTTCATGCAGTGCCTTTATCACACCGTTGTTGTAAGAACCGAGTTAGGTCTGGCTATGTCACTAGCGGTTAACTCCTTGGACTCCAACCATAGTGGTGGTGTACCACCACTTAGTCCTTGAATGGTTTGATCAATGTGCACAGGCAGTTCCCCAGGTGAGGTAGGTGCCTTGATCGACCTATCGATCTTCTCAGAATTGGTATTGCAGCCTCGTATTCAATGATTCTCTCCTTGCAAATTTAGAACAAGATGGAAGAAACTTTCGAGAAAAACAAAGCAAGTGAGGAGTGGACTTGGTGTTGCTGTCAACTTGATTGCATAGGTTATGGCAGGAGTAAGAGCGCTGGAATCGTCTTGTTTTAGGTTCTAAAGATTCTTGAATCTTTTGTTGTACTTCCAATGTTTTTCCCCTCAAGTGCTTTCTCGGCACTTATTGATGAATGAATTTTACTTTTTAAAAAAAAAAAAAAAAAAAACCATCACCACCATTGGAAATTCAAAAATGCGTTCAAATTTTGGGCTATGTTTTTGTAGTTGGATCTTCTGAACATAGCTAATATCTCAAATCAATACATCAAAATTCAGAACAAAAATTACAAATCCCAATACATCTAATAGAGCTAGATTATTACAAAATCAATTATATATCAAGAGTACAGACACAAAATTCATTCACATAGAAGACCAATTCTATTAGGAATAACCAGATCAAAACACAGATCTGATAATCAATTATTTGCACAATACAATTATGAACATACACCAAACAAAGGTCTAATAATATATTTCCAATTCTATTTGTAGGGAAGATAACAATAACCATCTTTAGAAATTCAGGCCTTATCGGCGATAAGGTTTCAAAACTGGAAAAGGAAGCTGCGATGCTTGATGCCTCCAAATGTGGGGATGGTTTTTAAAATGGGACCAACTAAAGCCTAAACCAGCACTTTTTTTTGGACAAGCTTGCATCTGGTTAGGGAGTTTTGTAGGTTTAGGTAGATAAGGTTTTTATATATCACTAGATTTGTGCCCGTGCTACGCACCGGGCATCCTTTTCCTTCTGTTTTTCTTTCTTCTTGGTGTTATTTAATTAACACTAAGAATATTATTTCACCTTTATAGCCTATCTCACCTTGATATCCAATTCCTATACGTTCCTAATTTCTACTAACTAAATGTTCACAATGCAGGCATCCCCATCTTACTGACTGAACTGGCCGGTTAGTTGTTTTTCTTTCTTCTTGGTGTTATTTAATTAACACTAAGAATATTATTTCCATTAGGTTTGGTTTGGAAGTTAAATAATTAAAAGAGCCAGGGTGCAAAGCATTTATGGTGCAGTATCAGGATCTTTATAGCCTATCTCACCTTGATATCCAATTCCTATAGGTTCCTAATTTCTACTAACTAAATGTTCACAATGCAGGCATCCCCATCTTACTGACTGAACTGGCCGGTTAGTTAAACAACTTGTGCTTCCGCCAAATAGAATCAGCCATACACCAATGGAATAAGATTAGCACCTAAAATGCCGTGTGCATTTGCCACATGAGCAAGCACGCAACATTCTTCCAGTCGCATCACCATTGAAGTATTTGTCGGCAACCGCATTTATAGGGAGTGGTGCAAAGCGCGGAGAGGTTTTTACTATTTTTACTACTTTCACTTGTAAAATTTCACTAAGAAATCAATGCAAAAACATCGAAGGAAAAAATTATAAGATATTAAAATGTGAACACTTTAAAGATAGTAAATAATTACATTTTCCATTCTTAATTATTAAAGAAAGGTACAGCAAGACTATTGAAATCAAAACTTTTACCAATGAAACTGAAGGAGAACCGCATAGCTTGAAATTGAAAGAGATCCCACCATATCAACCGTGCGGACTTTATCCAGGGAAACGTTCTGTATTCTAAGATGCCCATAAAACATTTTGATTCCTATTATATATACCATACCATCCAAGTACCCGTACTTACATCAACAAAAAAGCCAACTTTACCAAGTAATTTTTTTTTGTTCAAAAGGAAAATCTATTAAGATGTATGTTTTCAGCAGCTTTAGACAGATCAATACTTTTCTCCACAATATGTACTGGGTACCTGTCACTGCACCTCTTTACGGTATATCTGGATTTTATCTTCCGTATATAGCTTGATTTTCTGTTACACTCTTATAACTGGATTTCCAAACATTCCAATACAAATAATATATCAACTTCTTACAGATAATTGGGACTAATTAACAAATGAATTGATTATGTCTTGGGAATGGATATATTACAAACCTAGCTAGATTTTGATATATTTTTCGTACAAAGCTACTACTGTAAGCATAGTTACCACAACACTCCTTACGACCGTTACTATGCACCAACAAACTGTGACTACTTTCATGTCCCTGATCATTGTAATTATGTCGCCAACTTGGAGTTTGATCCAGTGATGGGGCACACCGTCATAGGTAATACCCCGGATAGTTTCAGTTTCAATATATCTTCTCCAAAATATGTCTGTCTCATTCTCTCGTGATTCTAAATTTTTCCTATGTTGACTTTACACCTTTGTCGGAGATTTACCTTGAATTGACGTGGACTCTGACCTTGCGTTGTGCTGAATCCATCTCATGCTTTGTGTGCTTGTTTTCCTTTTTCTGGTCCTACAAATGAAAACACCCGCATAAGATTATATTAGTCCACCTCTAAATATTTGAGTTGTAGGTCAACAAAGAACATAATCTTGTGGTTGACATGTATGAGCATTTGTTTTGAAGATCAGTGGATGGAATTCAAAAATTGTTCACACCATCCAGGTTGCAATATCGTTGTAGAAAATTCCCATAGAAATGCATTCAATTGAGGTAGACCATGCAACAACACCATCCTTCCTTCATGCCGGAAAAAGGCGGAAACAAATACCGCTGCATGGCCTACTTCAAGTGAGCGAAAATTCAAAGGTCCAATGGTTTTCACGACACCCGTTTGGCGGTCTACCAAATTAAAAAAATAACCCAGCTCTCTCTGTTATCCTACATCAACGAAACGTAAATAGCTTGCCTTCTTCTCCACTGGACCATGTCTTCACCTCATAATATCTGCAGGTGCAAAGAGGCAATTGGATGTTTGCATTCGTTAGACATCTAAGCTTTCACATGATGGAATAAGCAAACTTTTGAAGGGGAAATATGAACTTACTCCAAGTTCACTGCTTTTTGGACAACCAATGTAGAATTGCTATCCACCCATAATATATTAGTTGTTGTGTCGATTCATATATTAAACTCCAGTCGGACTTGTGGACAACTCCCACGACTTCTACTACGATCGAACTCATAGCTCCATTGTCTAAAACGAAAGAGCAAAATAAGGGGATTTACCAAAATTTGGAAAACTGATAAATAGAAGAAGAAAAACAGAGAGGGAATCAACGATGATAAAACCAATTTTGGATTTACAAGTAAATATTGATGGATACACCATCTTTATTCTCCAACTGAAGGTAAATCAAAAGTATGTGGAATAAAACAATTGATTGAAACAAAAAGTGCCCTGGAAACAAACCAAATAGATGCGACATGCCGATGATTGTCTCAATCCGATCCTTGAAGTCTTGTGCCTGTCCAACATGGTGGATAATTAGAATTCTAAAAGAGTAGTTAAACGGATAGGGATGCGCTCTCATCATCGTTATGGTGCTCCACTTGTGGATTATTTTTTGCTTTTATCTCAATTTCAACAATCAATCCCTAATATTAATAAGTTTATATGCTTATTAATTACCATTTTTATTCCTGAAAAAACCCTAGAAGTGAAAATCAAAAGAAAAGATCAAAACATTCACAATTATATTCTAGGGTTTCAATATGCTTACCTTCTTCTTCTATTTCTTTCCATCGTTCTTCTTCAAATCTCCCGCGTTTCACAACCACAGGCATGCAACCGCTATATCGGAAAGAATCGAAAGAAAAAAACAAAGAATCAAGATAGGGTCTCCGCGTGAGAGCAAATTGCATAGAATGAGGGGAATTAATCTAATTTTGGACAAAAAGACTGAAACAGGCCCTAGAGGGCATGCGAAAAGACCGGAACAGGCACTGAATTTAAAGTAGGTAACTTTTTTTTAACGGGGTTTGTTCCAGATACACATGTCAAATATTAATTGGTCCCAATTTATTAATTAACCGAGTTACTAACATGGGTGTACGTCACCAACATGGGTGATATTTTAAAGAAGTGTAAACATGGTGTAAGTGTTTTCAACCAATCATAAGAGGCCAAGTGTCCTCCATGGAATGCTTGCACCATAGAAGCCCTTTCTCGACCAATAGGAAGCTGTGGTATTGTCACCGTGCGACGTGGGAGCTTTTATCACTTAGGCTTTTAAATCTTTAGATATTAAAATTACAATATTAACCTTACTTTATTCCCTTATTGTTTCTGTGTGCGGGTAAATTCGCGGATTTAAGATGCCACTCGCGTTCGGTTCGCCAAAATTTCGAATTTGGGAATCCCATCTGTGTCCAGTCCATAGAGCTTGCGAATTGGGTGTCACCCATAATATTGCGAACGAATGCAGATAAAATCCACAGGCCTGGACATTTTGCTTGGCCCCACCTAAACCCCCACCCGGACCAATAGCCTAAAGTTGGAGCTATAAATAATGTCTTGGTGGGCTTGCATATTGATCCAAGTCCAGCTGCTTTGATATATAAATATACCATAGCCCTAATTTACCAACTCGCCTCCTATATAGTCCCATTTCTGATTTCCAATCTTCTGCCTCACTCAATCCAAACCTCAAGAAACCCTAGATCTCATCTTTTTATTGTTCCCCCAAAATCAAAACCAAAACTACAAACACGAGGTGGTGATGATGGTGGGTTCAAGATGGAGTGTTGGCTGTTTTGTATGGGATGCTAGTGGAAGAACAATGAAAATTGACCGAACTGCATTGTGATATTTCCTCTCGAAACTAAGCAATTTATTATATCCATAGTACGGATAATTTGAACATCTATCTCTCTTTATGAAAATAACATTTTCTTCAAAAATTATTCTCTAACTCTACCTATTTGCTTACTCACATTTAGCCATTTGTTGTTATATTCTTCTTCTTCAAATTGTTCAGGTACCAACGAGTTGCAGCAATGCAACCTATCTACAGAATCTTTTTGTATGGTTAAGAAGCAGAAATCAATTACTTATTAAATCAGCACCAAGACGGCATAAATGTGTTTAAGATGAAGGAAGTGTTCTGACATTCTTCGTGCTGGTATTCTACTACAATAACAGAACTTGAGCAAGAATTTTTCAATACCAGAAGGTAATGAGCAAGTTATATAGATGGACATTTTTACTATTTAAGGTACCAGGATTCTATCAACATATGTGGAGTTTGAGAAAGTGAATGATGGAGCAACGATCCACTCTGATCCAAGAACCAGAGCAACATTCTGACCTTTAAAGCAAAGCTAAAGATGGGGCTATACACGGGTTTGCTTGGTTAAAATATGTTCTTAATATGAATTTGTATAAATCAAGTTAAACTTTGTATTTGGTTAGGGGATTCTTAATTTAATGGCGGTGCGGCAGTGTGCATATTTGGGTCAATCTCTAGTATTCATCATCATGCACTTCTTTTCAATCTTTTGTATACTTACGGTTGGGTCTTATTTCTATTGCAAATGTCAGTTACTATGTAGCTTTTGCACACTATGAATACAATCTTACTCTGTTGAAGAAGTTTTTGAGTCTCAATTCAAAATCTCGCGAATCTGCATAGATTTTCAAGCTGTTTCGGGTTTGAAATTCCGTTTTGCCGGAACTGATTCACACCTGTTTGACACTTTAGCTCAAAATGGGCGATATTACCTAACAAGTCGGAGGCTCAGAGCTCAAACCAGCTGGAGAATCTTGATGCAGACTCAATCTGATGAATGTTCATATTTAACTGCACACTAAGTATTAACTGAGTAAAATTTGTGCCACAAGGGTGTATATTATTTTTAGTCACTGCGACCGATTTATGGTCAAAAGAAAATCGGCAAAAAAAAAAAAATGTAAATCAAAACAAATCGTTCAGAAAAATTAAAGCTGGTCAAAAGAAACCTGGCTGATTTGGGGGCGAGCCCATATTTCATGGGGGCGAAGGCGAATCCAAAATAGGGTCACAATGAAGTAAAGAGGTCATCCCATATGGAATATATTTTTTTAAATACAAAACAACCCTTCATTAGTAGAAATTAATGATATGATTAGGTGTTAACTAAATTTGATTAGCAAAAATTATTAGTGTGACATGTTATATTATGGTTATAAAAAAAAATGAAATTAGAATTTTGTGTTTGGAGAGAGAAGAAGGAGAGGGTTTAGGGGGGAAAAACTTGGGTTTACCCAAAATGAGTGATTCAAGTCCTAAAAACGATCATGAGTTTCTCTCAAAGCGGGTTGATCAATCATGTTTCAATAATATAGAAGATGAAGCCGCTATGGATATGTTGCACGATCAAAATCGATTGTACAATGAAGAACAAGACTCTCTTGGGTATGAAGATCCTCTTGATGCAAACGAGTCTCAAAAACACTCAAATGAACAACCCAAGCGTGAATCCAACGAGGTATGCATCCAAAAATGGCGCGATTATATGTAAAAATCCTTAAATCTTCAAAATCGTGCATGTTTCGAAACCAGAGTCGTCATACTCTAAGTCAAAAGCTCGACGATCTATCCAAATCGTCGAGGAATTTTTGATCATCATGACGACTCTGTATATGAAGCACACTCAGAGATGAACAATCGTCACAGTTTTTGTCCAAACCATGACGATTTAATGGCATGTAAATTTACGTGGGGCCATTAAATGCGGATCGTCATGGTTGTGTTTATAACTGTGACGATTTTGGGGTCTCAAATATATCCTCTCTGTCCCAAAAACCAACTAAATCGTCATGATATTTTTGAAAACCATGACGATTTTCTTTTGAAATACTTAAGTCGGCATACAATTTGAAACAACCTTGACGACTCCTGTGGTATTTCTGACGACCTCTTTCTATGTAGTTTCCTTGGTTGGATGCGGAGGAAGTAGACAATCAACCAGAAGCCCTCAAAATGAGAACTGAAGATACCACCGACTTTTATATGACTAATGAGGTATGCCACCATTGTTTTTTTCCGTACATGTTTCCATGTCACTTGATTTTTGTCCTTTGTTTGAAATTTATCATCTTTGTTAATGTAGACATGGGAAAGTAGAGATGAGGCGGTAGAGTGGGCTAAAACGAAAGCAAAAGAAATAATGTGCGTGGTTGTGCAGAGTAACTGTGTAGGAAAGACTTATGTTCAAATGATTTGCCAGCATGGACGCAAATTTGAAAGTCACAAGAAAAAGGGTGATGTGTACGTGCGGAAGAACGCCAAGCGAAAAGTGTCCAAGACTATCTCAAAGAAGACGGAATGCCCTTTCAGGATGATATTCAATAAGAAGAGAGACCCAGACAATAGGTGGTATTTGAAGAGCATAGTATGTGGTTGGCACAACCATCCGAAACCTGATTCTCTTGTTGGATATGCTTATGTTGCAAAGTTGAGTGAAGCGGAAATTGATATAGTGAGGGAGATGAAAGGAATTGCACCCCAAAAGATTCTGAGTGTGATTAAAGAGAAGTTCAAAGGCAACCTTTCCACAATATCCCAAATTTACAACGCTAGAGCAATGTTACGAAGGGAGGAATGGGATGGAAGAATGGTTATGCAACAATCGGTTTGGTTGGCAGAGAAACACAACTATTACATTAATCACAGGGTCGGGATGAAAGAAAAGGTAACACACATTTTCCTAGCTCATCCCAAGATGATAGAATTAGCTCTGTGCTTCCCTCAGATATTGATGATGGATTGCACTTATAAAACCAATAAGTACAACCTGCCTTTATTGAACATCGTGGGTCAGACATCGGAGAAATCATCATTCACAGTGGCTTGGTGTTTTATGCAACACGAGACAAGGGACGACTACAAGTGGGCACTAAACGAATTGAAAAAAATCTACAAGGGTCAAACTCCGGGGGTGATAATAACGGATAGAGATATTGCATTGATGGGGGCAGTACAAGATGTTTTTCCGGATGCACAAAATTTCCTTTGCAGTTGGCACATCCAACAAAACATCTTAGCAAGAACAAAGATTCATTTCCAAAAGCCCAAAGGAAAGACGGGTTGCGAGCGTTCGGAAGAGGAAGATGACCGAAGGAGTAAACTGTCTAAAGATGAACTACAAAAGGAAAAAGATAAAGATGATGCCGAATACGTAGCCGGGGGGGAAAAATGGAAGGAATATTTGTTAGACTGGGATGAATTGGTTCACTCGAAGACCAAGGAGAAGTTTTATGCAAATTTGAAAAAGTGGGAGGATTTATGGAGACCCAAGTATCATAAAGCGGTGGATTATTGCATGGATACGTGGTTAACCGAACACAAACAAAGGTTTGTTTATGCATGGACCTATGATTATCCTCATTTCAAGAATGAGGCAACGAGTATGGTTGAGGGATCTCATGGTCGGTTGAAGAGGATGCTCGATGTATGTCAAAATGGGGTTGTTACGTTACAAGAAGGTATCCATGAGTATAGTAATCATGATTTGTGGAAGATTCAAAAAGAAATGGGAAAGAGTAGGAGCTCGTTTTGCACCAGTTATAATGAGGAAGAGAAGAGATTTCTTCGTTATATTACCAATGCGAGTATCTCATTGGGCGATAAATTATATGATGAAGCAACGTGCTATTTTTAAAAAGATGGAAGATCAAGGTATCGTGCAAGTTTGTGAATGTAAGACGATGATCGGTATAGGACTTCCGTGTCTTCATCGCCTCGGTAGATATGAAGACCATGTTCCGCTCGAGGATATTCATCCCTTTTGGAAGCAACTCTCATTCATTCCTGCTCATACATTCGAGGATACACAATCTTGGGTCGACACCGATGTGCATCGTGAAATACTTGAATCATACCCAACCATGAATCATGTGAGTAAACTAGCTTTGCGTGAACGCACCATTCTTTCCCTTAATCGTGTGATGACTACTGCTGAAGAACCAGAGATAGAAAAACCAATTGGTAGACCAATCAGCTCAACCTCTTTTAGTGAAATTAGGAAGGAAAAGAAGTTTCAAAAAAGTACTAAGAGAAACCCCACCCTAGCAGAGTTAGTGGAAGCCGAGTACACAGCGGGGGAGAAGAAGCATAAGAGTGACTGGAAGATGGTGCTTACCCAAGAGAGTTCTGCTGACCCAAAAGCAAAAGTTCTATCCAAGGTTAGAGAAACAACTCAAGGAGTGGGAACATCATTAGTGTCATCGTGGGTAGGAAGTGCTCCAACGGTCGATAATGAGGAATTGTGCACTCCACAGTCAAACCAACAAAGCGGAATGCAAACAATCGTACTTGAGGTTGGACCAATGAAGACCCCCAGGGATGCAAACACCGGAAGACCATTGAGGACCATTCATACAATTTACAAAAACTATATGAAGGACATCCCTTGGATCATCAGTGATTTCGTCATATCACATGACGACGTCGATGGGGATGGACATTGTGGTTACCACGTTGCTTGTGAACAGTTGGGGCATTTTAATGACGCGGATGCGATGGGGTTGAGCCAGGTAGAATATGTAAGGGCAGAGATGGCCGCTCAACTACTGAAGGACAAGGAAATGTATATTGATTTGATGCACCAAAGCAACACGATGGTTCAAGCTTATGAATTTAAGGAGTTGATGGCTAGTGTGAAAGGACGTAAGCGAGCTAAGACTGCTTGCTATAAATATTGGATGAAGATGCCTCAGTGTGGCCAACTTTTAGCGGATACTTTTCACTGTGTTGTTCACTCCTTCACTCCTAAGTTTCCTTCAGGGAGTTTCACATTTATCCCCTCGAAGGCAGTTTGCACACCGGAGAATCAGAATAGAAGAATTGTTATGGCTTTTGTGAAGGAACGCCATTTTATAGGGTTGAAGCTCGAGGACAAGTGTCCGCTACCACCGGTGTACCTGCATAATTCCAAAGGTACTTTTACCTTAAGTGCTCTGGAGTGGAAGAAGAATTACGAGTTTTCTTTGCAACTTTGGGCGATAACCGATAACGCTTTGCGTAGTATTAACATTCCTAACAAGTAGTGCGCGTGAGTTGTTTGAACAACTATATTTTGTAACTTTGGGCGATAACCGATAACGCTTTATTACGTATTTATAACTTTTTTGTAAGTGTTTTCTGCACTACATCGTGTTTTGAGTTCAGTGTCTTAAAAAGTTCAAAGGATCACAACCCAAATCGTCAAGGTAACTGCCAAAACCATGACGGATGAATACCAAATCGTCATACTTATGGGTCCAACCCATGACGATTTGAGGCAAATTTCGGGCAGAGAAGGGAACTTGGAAGGACCTAAATCGTCATGGTTTGAGTTAATAATATGACGACATAAACCTTAAATCGTCATATTATCTCTTTGAACCATGACGGGTTTAGGGAATGTCGGGCAGAGAAGGGAACTTGGAAGGACTTAAATCGTCATGGTTTGAGCTAATATTATGACGACTTCAACCAAAAATCGTCATATTATCTCGTTGAACCATGACGAGTTTAGGCAAATTTCGGGTAGAGAAGGGAATTTTGAAGGATCCAAATCGTCATGGTTTGAGTTCCTAATATGACGACTTGTGGGTAAATCAGTAAAATCGTCACATACGATTTTATATCCTTGACGACTTAGGCATTTAAACCGTCCCAATTGTTCATCTTTTACCTCAAACATTCCTTTTACCCTATCGATCAATATGGCCATATGCAATCAAGAAATTGGTTCAAGTAGTAGTGGTTATGCATACCAGCTTAACTTAATAGAAAAGTTCAACTAATTCAACAAACAAAATAACCCAATTCAACAACTAAAGCTAATACAAAATACGTAGGGAAAGGTTGCCATAAGTTCATTCATTCATAGGGATTAAAGACGCGTCGTCCCTTCGTATCCACCATCTTTCGGCCGCGAATCATGTTGATGCGTACAACCCTATCACATTCAATACAACAGCAGCTATAGTGGGGCTTTTCCTGACGTAGTATACAAATGACGTTGATGAATCACACGTGGATCATCCTCGCGAATCGGTGGTGGGTTTTGATGATAAAGCTCAGAGGCAAATGGAATTACTGGATACTGACGATGACTGGGGCCAGGCAGATATTCAGGAACATAATCCCCCCGCAATCGTCGTGGGGGAGGTCGATGAACCTCTGAACCAAATGGATAGCGAGGAGGGCTGAGCTCTTCGAGGCTAGACAAAATAACAATGACCATGAAATATATTGTCAAGGTTGGTGGAAGGTACGACAAAATAACAAAATCATCACTCACATGATAATAAGTAGAATGTACGAGAGCACAAAAACCAACTACATAGAATTTAGGGAACAAAAGTTTAACTAACAATTTAGTAATTCAACAACTAAAGAAATTGAAAACACTTTAAGGAAAGATTGTTCGAAGTTCACTCATTAGGATTGATAACACGCCCAGATCTGGTTACATCCCTAGATCTCTCAATCATGTTGTTGTGACGTATCACCCTTAGACAGGTTGAACAAAAACAACGAAGCAATGGTTCCATGTCACCAACTCTTTTTCGTCGAAGATTGACTACATTATGTGTTGAAAACAATGGTATGAAAACAAAGTTATGTTCAGCAATGTTTTCCTCGGTTGGTAGTGGGAGTGGTAATGGAACTAGCTCACTCTGTGGAGCACTTGTCTCTCCAAGGCTGTATAGCATAACAAAGACCATGCATCAATATCGTCACGGTAAGGATGAACAACTTGACGACTCACAAACACATCGTCATGCTTTAGTATAACAATGTGACGACTTCTGAAAGTAAAGTTAAACCATTTTTCCTTTTTCTAACTCTAAAATCGTCACATACCTATCCTAAACCTTTACGACCATATAAATCAAAACAAATACGGCAGGAAATACTGGAACAAAATCGTCATGATAAGTTCTCTGAT
Source organism: Papaver nudicaule (assembly GCA_023529015.1). Lineage (NCBI taxonomy): Eukaryota > Viridiplantae > Streptophyta > Magnoliopsida > Ranunculales > Papaveraceae > Papaver > Papaver nudicaule. The sequence goes on from JAJJMA010175674.1 coordinate 20,914, forward strand.
TATGACGATTTGAAAATTTGCGTACCCAGAATATGAACAATCGTCACGGACCTATATATAACCTCTACGAGTTTTCTAAGTCGTCATGATATGTCTATCGAGCATGACGAGTTCTGCAAATGTTTTACCCAGAACATGATGAATCGGCATGGATTTGAGATTTACCTCGACGATTTTTCTTCTGTAACTACAAAAAAATTTACTATTATCATGCGAATCATAGTGTTTGTAGTAAACTAACCTCCTAATTGGAGACTCATCCATAAATGGCTGCTGGGGTTGTTGTTCTTGTGGTTCTTCAAGCTCGGGTTGTTCCACAACACTTGATCTTGATGAAACTCTTCCTCTTCTTCCTCTTCTCACATAAACCAATAAACCATTATTCGATTGTGTTTGACCAACCATATTTGTTTGCAACGTAAGTTAATCAACAATGTAAGTTAATCTACAAACCAAGCTTCTTCAAAATCCGAATTTTGAATATGTTAATTTTTTTTTGAAAATGGATTTTAGAGAGTAAGAAATGTAGTAGAGAGAAGAAGAGTGTGTTGTTGATAAGGATATATAGAAGAGGGTATTTGTTTGGGTGTTTTTTGATTAGTTATGTAGTTAAATTAGTAGTAAGATTAGTGTAAGGACTTTTTAGTATTTGTACACAGTTTTAGCACCCCTTATAAACTGGGGTGGGATATTTGAAGTAGTGCTCGCCCCCATGAAATATGGGCTCGCCCCCAAATCAGCCAGGAAAAGAAACTGGCTAATGGTGGATTCTAAAGTGGTCTTGGTAGCTGCTTTGAAGCTAAAAAGCCACACCATGCCCATCCAGCGGATTTCTAAAGTTCAATGTTTGTTCATTTTCAAGCTCTTGCTCAAATCAAATGCGACAACCAACTACCAAGGGCAGCCAATTTCTTACTAGATTATGGTCTACTTATTTTTTGGCCCTAATAGGGATAACAATGATGCCTTCTTTTATTCCCGGGGTAACAGGAGAATTGGACGATAGACCTGCATCCGGATCCATTAACCTACTATGAAGATAGTGTCTTAGTGGGCCTGTAACTCGATCCAAGTTGATTTGCCCGGAATATATAGGGCACATGCTTTGAGCCCTTGCCAAAGTATGCAAGCCCTTGCGGCGTCAAAATTACCTTTTAGCCCTTGCAATGAAATGACTAAGTTATCCCTCAATTAACACTTGAAATTACTAGTATACCCTTTAACTAATTAACCTATATATTCTTAATCCTATTCCTAAAACAAAAAAAAAAACTTCTCTTCACAAAAAAAAAATTCTCTTCTCCTTCTTCTTCTTCTTCTCTAAAACCAAAACAACGAAATTCGTCGCGAAATCATCGAAACTCATCGATTTAGGAAAATTAATCGCGTGCGTTCTATATAACATGGCGAGGTCTAAAACAAAGCCTGGAAATCGATCCAAAAAACCACAATCTCCGGATGAACCCACTCTTGCCCAAGTTCAACTTCAAAATCGAATTGAGTGAGAAAAAGAAGAAATGGTCGCGATTCGAAGATAATTTCACAAACCCATTTCATCATATTTGAGTCTTATGGTGTGTGATTGAATTATTATGTTGTTTCCATGGGTGAATCGAGAGATTTCGTCGAAAAAACGCACTTTCAGAGCCACATTCGGCCCCTAAAAACCCAGAATAGGGGCCGAATGCTCCATTTTCCCTGAGAATGAAGAACAGTTCGGCCCCTATTCTGGGTTTTTTAGGGGCCGAATGTGGATTCGGCCCCTATTTGTTTTTTGTTTTTTGGGGCCGAATATGCATTCGGCCCCTATTTTTTATTTTTGTTGGGAACCGAATGTCCACTGTCAAAGAAGGGTGTGATGAGTAAGTTGGTAAACACTATATAGGACCTGTATGAAATCTTGATTCGAGATTTCCCAAAGGAGAATAGGACAATGGAGCAGTTAGGTGATGAAGATGAATTGCAAATGAGATGAATTGCAGTTAGGACAATGGAGCAGTTAGGTGATGGAGCAGTTAGGTGAGAATAGGACAATGGAGCAGTTAGGAGATGAAAATGAAGAGCAGTTAGGTGATGGAGCAGTTAGGTGATGAATTCGAGATTTCAAGATGAATTGAAAGCAACCTTAGGTGATGAAGTAACTAAAGCAAGAGAGAAATTCGACAACGGTGACTTGGTATACAGACAGGTGAAGTTTACTATAGAAATGAAGAAACTGGTAAGAAATCAAGAA
>JAJJMA010175674.1:45451-59106 GCA_023529015.1 Papaver nudicaule
ATTTGAGGTTAGAAGTCACCCAGAGCTTCTATCTTGATAGTTCGTATATCGTTCTACCACATTCGAAGCTCGAATCGACACCTGAGATGCATTTTTATCAGTTTCCATATTTGTTAAGTGCACTTTATTTTCCACTTATGCATAGTGCAATATATTTTCCACTTATAAAATTGTTTAAGTGCACTTTATTTCCCACTTATTAAGTTGTTAAAGTGCACTTTATTTTCCACTTATGAATAGTGCAATTTATTTGCCACTTATAAAATTATTAAAGTGCACTTTATTTCTCACTTATTAAATTGTTAAATGCACTTTATTTTCCACTTATGAATAGTGCAATATATTTCTCACTTTTAAAATTGTTAAAGTGCACTTTATTTCCCACTTATTAAATTGTTAAAGTGCACTTTATTTTTCATTTATGAAATTTGAGGTTAGAAGTCACTCGGAGCTTCGATCTTGATAGTTCGTATGTCAATCTACCACATTCGAAGCTCGAATCGATACCTGAACTCCATATTTATCCATTTCCACGATGGATTCTGATAAATTTGAGGTTAGAAGTCACTCAGAGCTTCGATATTGATAGTTTGTATGTCGTTCTACCACATTCGAAGCTCGAATCGGCGCCTGAGCTCCATATTTATCAGTTTTCATGATAGTTTCTGATAAATTTGAGGTTAGAAGTCACCCAGAGCTTCGATCTTGATAGTTCGTATGTCGTTCTACCACATTCGAAGCTCGAATCGGCAACTGAGCTCCACATTGATCAATTTCCATGATGGATTCTGATAAATTTGAGGTTAGAAGTCACTCAGAGCTTCGGTGTTGGGTGTTCGGTGTTTGGTGTTCGGTGCATCTACGACAACCCTTATTAAGGGTTGTCAATGATCATTCGAACACCAAAAGCAACACCCCTTAGTGAAGCTGTAAATTTCTATTCCAATTTTGCCCCTATTTTGGTAAATTATATGCACACTTCAATAAAATAGATTAGGGTATATTAGTAATTTGATGTGCCATAAATATTTGATTTGACCATTTTATCCCTGTTAAAAATACAATAAATGCACGTTACATATAAATTGGCAAGGGTATTATGGTAAACACGTCACTCGGAGCTTCGATCTTGATAGTTCGTATATCGTTCTCCCACATTTGAAGCTCGAATCGACACCTGAGATGCATTTTTATCAGTTTCCATATTTGTTAAGTGCACTTTATTTTCCACTTATGAATAGTGCAATATATTTTCCACTTATAAAATTGTTTAAGTGCACTTTATTTCCCACTTATTAAGTTGTTAAAGTGCACTTTATTTTTCACTTATGAATAGTGCAATTTATTTGCCACTTATAAAATTATTAAAGTGCACTTTATTTCCCACTTATTAAATTGTTAAAGTGCACTTTATTTTCCACTTATGAATAGTGCAATATATTTCTCACTTTTAAAATTGTTAAAGTGCACTTTATTTCCCACTTATTAAATTGTTAAAGTGCACTTTATTTTTCACTTATGAAATTTGAGGTTAGAAGTCACTCGGAGCTTCGATCTTGATAGTTCGTATGTCAATCTACCACATTCGAAGCTCGAATCGACACCTGAGCTCCATATTTATCAGTTTCCATGATGGATTCTGATAAATTTAAGGTTAGAAGTCACTCGGAGCTTCGATCTTGATAGTTTGTATGTCGTTCTACCACAATTGAAGCTCGAATCGACACCTGAGCTCCATATTTATCAGTTTCCATGATGGATTCTGATAAATTTGAGGTTAGAAGTCACTCGGAGCTTCGATCTTTATAGTTCATATGTCGTTCTACCACATTAATTCTTAACTCGAATCGACACCTGAGCTCCATATTTATCAATTTCCATGATGGATTCTGATAAATTTGAGGTTATAAGTCACTCAGAGCTTCGATCTTTATAGTTCGTATGTCGTTCTACCACATTCTTAACTCGAATCGACACCTGAGCTCCATATTTATCAATTTCCATGATGGATTTTGATAAATTTGAGGTTAAAAGTCACTCGGAGCTTCGATCTTGATATATCGTATGTCGTTCTACCACAATTGAAGCTCTAATTGACACATGAACTCCATATTTATCAGTTTCCATGATGGATTCCGCCAAATTAAAGGTTAGAAGTCACTCGGAGCTTCGATCTTGATAGATCGTATGTCGTTCTACCACATCGAAGCTCGAATCGACACCTGAGCTCCATATTTACCAGTTTCCATGATGGATTCTGATAAATTTGAGGTTAGAAGTCACTCGCATCTTCAATCTTGAGAGCTCGTATGTCGTTCTACCACATTTGAAGCTCGAATCGACACCTGAACTCTATATTTACCAGTTTCCTAATGATATTTTGCTTAATAACGTCTTCTGATAAGTCAAATTCTTCATCTACGCACCAAATCGATAGGTATCGTTCGCACTCAACCTATGAATGTTCGTTAGATTATCTCTAATTATTGATCCCCCGAGTCGGATTCTTTGTCGGATCGAAGGTTGATGCGAAAAAACCGAATATACGAGCTTGAGAAAGCACACAATCCGTATGACTATCCATACAGATTGTCCACCGCTCATCATATCTCTAGAATGAATACCAGTCACTAGATCTTAGTCTTGATCCGTATGAGGATTTCAAATAAATTCTCCACCGTCCATCTAGGTATGAGGACTCCAAACTAATTCTCAACCGTCTATATCATCCGTAAAGACTGTAAAGAGATTTTCCACCGTTTAGATCTCCCTTCCTCATCCAACCGTCCACAAATCCCTTAACAGAACCCCAAACCTAGATCCCCATTATTTCTCTTCTTTCTTTCTCTTTCTCCTTTTTCTTTTTCTCTGCGCTTCTCTTCCTCTCTTTCTCCTTTTTTTTTCTCTGCGCTTCTCTTCCTCTCTTTCAAGATCTCTAATTTCTTCTCCCAGTCGATTTAATAAAAGTATTGATTTAATTAGAAGAAGATATTGTTTTAATTCATAGAAATCAGACAAAGAAACTTCAAATCTTTATCGTTTTACATTTTATTGTTGTTTGAAGGAAAAAAAAGACGAACCCTAACTATAAAACGAAAAACGATAAAGATTTGTAGCTAAGAAGACGAAGATTTGAAACTCCGATCTATTCATCGATCTAATTTTTGTTCTACGGTAAACTCCGATCTAATTTTTTACAAGCCCCAGTTTTATTTTTCTCTGATTTTGTTCGTTTTCTTATAATGGATATGAGATCTTGATGGTCAGAATCATTCAAAGAGTTCAATATTTAATGTTTTTTTTCTTTTATGAGATCTTGATAGTAAAGTGAGTACTAGATCTATTCTAGGTTGTAGTAGTTACTTTTACTGTGGGTGGGTTGAGTATTTTGAATGCTATTGCTGGTGCTTACAGTGAGAATTTGGGAGATTGTTCATGGGTTGAGTGTTTTTCTGAGATTTTTCAATTTTGTTATGTTTTTGGGAGATTTTTCAATTTTTGTTATGTTTTTGTAATTTGGAGATGAAATTATTTGTGGGTTTTCTGTGTATTGATTGGTTGATTGTATAATGTAGGCAATTGTTAATAACTTGGAAGATGCACATGAACAAATCGACACTGCGATTTCGACTGCTTTGAAGGAGAGCAAGCCTGTTTATATCAGTGTGAGCTGCAATTTGTCTGCCATACCACACCCTACGTTCAGCCGAGAGCCCGTTCCATTCTGCTTGGTAATAATCTCTGACTTATAGGAATGGTTAATTTCTGTTTGTTGTTACTGGTGTTTTGCGATTCGGGGTGTTGGTTTTCGTGGTGTTTATGTTTTGTGTATCTTGTGGGATTGGATTGCAGGTTGAGTAATAGTTTGGGTTTGGAAGCAGCAGTGGAAGCTGCAGCTGAGTTCTTGAACAAGGCAGTGAAGCCAGTGATGGTGGCAGGGCCAAACCAGCTAATGCTAAGCAGATTGTGCAAGGAGCTCAAGCCAATAACTATTATTGCGCCAATGGCCAGAACACTGGCAACTTCATCACTGTATGTCTAATTGTGTTACTTCTTTATTTTTCCAAGTGTGTATAGCGCCAATTCTGTCTTGTCTCATTTGTAGACTATGATATATCTGCAAAATGCATCTGTAGAGCCTTGGATAAGGCGTAAAGGGTTCATTGTTACCCATGCCATCATATTTTCTGCAGGTTTAGTTATTTCAGTCCTTTTTGATCATTTTGTTTGATTTTCTCATCTAGGTTCTCAAATTTATTTGTTATGTGTGTTGTTTCTGATCTGGGTCTTTGCAATGAGTCTAATTTGTGAAATCCTTTGTTGATGTTGCAGGATGGTGTGGCGTAAAGTCTGTCTAATCGAGTCAGTTTATTTTGTAGGCTATGTTTGATTTCAGATTATGAAGTATCTTATAGGCCTTAAATTACAGCAGTGTATGTAGATACAGTAAACACGTTGTTTCCTTATCTAGTCTAGCACACAGCTGATTGTTTACTAATGCATCTATTTGACGACCATGAACTCACATTTTGTTGTGTTTCTGTTTTATTGGCAGATATGGGACACAGCTGGACATGAAAGACTCCAAAGCCTAGGTGTTGCCTTTTATCTTGGTGCAGATGTTAATGTTGCAAAGTCATTCAGAAACTTGAACAACTGGAGGGAAAATTTCTTATTCAGGTAACTCTCGAACTCTTGGGGATAGTTGGCTTGGATACGTTGGCAAGTGCATATATTTTAAGCACACATCTTTCTCACTCTCAGTCTACCCTTGTATTTTTTCTCATTTTCAGTTGCATTCTTGTATTAACCCAACTTGAAACTTGTCTGTGCAGGAAAATTTCCAACACTTGTTTCTCATTCAGAATCCTTGGAATCAAATGTTAATGAAACCAAGGCCGTGGTTAAGTTCCAACTGAAGAAGGTACTCTGCATGGGTGTTGCAGTAGAGAACCTTGGAATGGAGGAGAAACAAATCTGCCACTGGACTCCTCACAAGAGTTTCATGCAACAAAGTCATCTACTGTTTTAGTGGAGAGGTAAAGGAACGCAAGTCTGCGCCTCAGTCGACTTGGAAGTAAGAAGTTTAGGCTGCAAATCAAGGATGTATGTATCTTGGTCTGTGTTGAACATTAGTAGTGTGCAAGTTCTTTTTGGATTTGTTTCTAAGTTGTACATATGCTTCTTAGCATTGAGAACCCCTCTTGTAAATTATGACTTCAATATAAATTAATAAATGTCATTAAGTTTAAATTAATACTAGTTTAAATTTGAATGTGAGATCAGAAGTGCATTTTCTATATTTTTTTTCCTAATCAATATTTGGACACAACTCTCGAGATAAGTTGTGAAACAAAGTCTCACAACTCAATTGAGAGTTGTTCGAAATAAGTCTACAACCCTAATAGATGTAGTGAAAGAAGTATTCCCAATACAAGTTTGAGTTGTCAAAGATCAGATGACAACTGCTCTTGCAGTTGTGTAAGAAAGTCCTACAACTAGAACAATGGTTGAGAAATTGTGTATTCCCAACTAGTGTGGGAGTTGTGAAACAAATTATTACAACCAACACCCAAGTTGTCAAATAGGATCATACAACATATCATGGTGTAGTGAAATTTCCATCTACTACTCCAGTAAATGTAGTGAAAGAGCTCACTCACAACTATAGGTAGAGTTGTGTGAGACACTACCCAATAATTTGGATTGGGTTTCACAACTGAGTCAATGGTGGTACAAAATGAAATGACAACTATGTTGACAACTCATAGTGAAGAGTTGTGTAGAATTGAGGACCTTCTACATCCCCCCCCTTGTGCAACCCACTGGCTGGAGTTGTTGTATAGTGGACGACAACTGTTTTCAGGGGTTGTCGATTACTATTTTTCCCGTAGTGTCTATATTTGTTCAGTCATCGGTGGATCTGTTGGATCTGGTGCCGCATCCGTGCAACCCAACAAGTAACAAAAAGAACTGCATTATGATATTTCCTCTCGCAACTATGATGTGCGCTCTAAATGAATTTCAAGGAAACACGGATTAATGAGAAATTTTAGTACCGAAACGGAGACTAACATAGGAAATAAATGGGGAAATATGCGGACTTTGAAAAAGCTTATGATGGAGCAAGTATATAAAGTGATTGAGAAACCAGAGCGACATTCTGACATCCAAAGCAGTTGTATAAGCAGGCGCACAAGCCTCAAGAGTACATATACAAACCTCCAGCATCTAGTTGTGATCTGCAACCTTGCAAACTATGAATACCATTTTAGTCTGTTGCAGAATTTTTTTGAGTTGAATCAGACATTGCCAATCTGTTTCTCTTTGATGAATTGTATTCTGGACCAAATTGTCAAAGAAATGTTCATTTTTGTAGCATGCTGTTTTGTCAAATTAATCTGATTTGGCTTATCAGGGATATATGGTTTGATTTAAGTTGGCCAAGGCTAAAGATTTTCGGGTCTACCTTAGCTTATTCATTGCTATGTACATTGTGGGCATCTTAAGGAAAAATTTCTCAACAGTGTATGATATTGTTTTTGTTTTTAATCTGTTCAGATGAACTCATCGTTTGTCAAAGCATTCTATTTCAATGTCTGGTTGGCTTGACACTATTCACAGTGTTCAGTGTTCACCAACTTGTAGGCTTGGTTTGGTTACTATAATACAAAAAATTCCAAGGTCTTTGGCAAGTTATTAGTAGATGATGTTATAAAGCAGAAGATTAGCTAGCTAGGCATGCTAGATTACATTTAGCAAGTGAATTCAGGAACCTGTCCTCTCCTAACTTCATTACAAGAGAAGTTCAGGTAGAAAGGGGCATAGGGCCAATGTACAGTACTTTTTGCATAAAAATTCTTCTGCTAAGTGCTATCCTTTTGCTGTGGATTTTTCGCAAGCTGTTGCATACCTTTTTATTTCTACATGCTATTACAGTCATTTCGCATTGATCAGTCATAAGCTCAGCCTTATTTACAGAAATCATTAACATCACCAGACCAGAGGCACGGCCGAATAACGTTTATCAAACTGTTCAATGTGAATCTCCTCCTCATAGCCATAGTGGACTTTGACGGTAAGCCCAGGCAGTATTTAGACCCGCATCCGGATCCAATAACCTAAAGGTCGAACTGTGGGCTTGCAGCTTGATTCAAGTCCATGTGCCTCATTATATAATGGCATATAACAATAGCATTGCCCTAAAAATTCCAATCCCTACTTCTCTCAATCCAATCCCTACTTCTCTCAATCTTCCGCCTCTCCAAATCAAAACCTCCACAAATACTAGATCTGGTTTTAATTTTCAGCAAAAAATCAAAACCCTATTTGGTAATCCACAAGAATAGAGTTGTGATAATGGGTTCAAGATGGGAAGTATGGGAATCTGGTGGAGGAGGATTGGATCCACAACAAACCGCGTTATGATATTTCCTCCCAAAACTAAGCAATCTTCAGGCTGATTATATTGGAAGTATTGTCACGGTATACTAATTTATAGTTGTACATTTGCGAACAGCGAAGACACAATTTGTTTGCCGGTGTGGTTCAACAGTATCATGACAATGCCCAAAAGTTGAGCTATGGAGCACTTAAATACTCCATCTTGAACAATGATGTACAGGCTCCTCACACATTTAGTGTGGAAGAGATACTGAATGATAAGGTAATGAAAAGGTTTATTTGAGATGTGTGCTTGTTTGAAATAAGAATTCATTTCAGATGTCAATATTTGGTCATTTTCTGAGTAGGGAAACACCGGAAATCCACCTCCAGAGTTGCAATATGTCGATATTTGTTCAGTCATTGGTGGATCTATTGGATCTGGTGCCACATCCGTGCAACCCAACAAGTAACAGAACAAACCGCATTATAATATTTCCTCACGAAATTAAGATGTGCGCTCTAAATGAAATTCAAAGAACCACGTATTAATGAGAAATGTTAGTACCGAATAACCTGTGAGTCGAAGGCAAACAAACCTAGTAACTTCAAAAAAACAAAAGAAACGGAGACCAATGTAGGAATTAAATGGTGAAATATGTGGACTTTGAAAAAGCTAATGATAGAGCAAGTATACATAGTGATGTAGAAGCCAGAGCAACATTCAGACATCAAAAGCAGCTGTACAATCATTAAGAGCAGGCGTATAGGCTTCAAGAGTACATATACAAACCTCCAGTCAAGCATCTAGTTGTGATCTGCAACCTTGCACACTATGAATACAAATTTTAGTCTGTTGCAGAATTTTGAGTTGCAATTCAGTTCTTGCCTCTTTAGCATATAGTCTTCTAAGTGTATATGACTGATCGAATGAATCAAATATTGTCAATTTGTTTCTTTTTCATGAATCTGTTGTATTCAGAGTATCCGATTTGTTGAACTCTATCATTTGTGTAACTCTATCATCCTTGTTGTTAATATAATTCTTCTAGTTGTGTTTGTTGCAAGATTTCAGAGTCCCAGTTTCACTTTTGGTTCCTAGTATCTTCTTGATGAGTTTAATCCCCCCACTACAACAGCTGGGTACACAACCATGACTCTAAAAATGACAACTGAGAACCCCAAATGCTAAGTCTTCTGTTTTCACTTACCTGGTACACAACCTCAACTATAAAAATGCAATATTTTGGATTTGAGCTTCTACTTTGTAAGGCGATAAAAATTTAATAATTCACACAAGCTCAGTTATCACTTCTTCGATCATGTGATGGGAAACACAACCAACCAACTAGTGGATTCTGCAACTATTCTGATACTATCAAGTTAAGACTGTTTAAAACCAGAATATACTGAGCAGTGAAAATATGTAGAATGAAATACAATGGAAGTTAGAGAATTAACAAATTCAGATTGACGAAACATAGTTTTATGAAGACATGCTAACCTGAACTACTAACAACTCCTTTACTAGTCCAAATGAATACAAATTAAGCACACCCATTAAGACGTCTTACACAACTCTAATTAACATAACTAATAACGTCTTAAGCCTAAAAAACACAATTATGGCTTCCGTTAGTGACCCGTCTTTCAATCTGGTGCTGATGGTTGATTGGGATTTACAGCTGATTTGTGCAAGTTCCCACTGGTTTGTCGGATGTCACACTTGCAGAGGGGACAGGAAACACTTTGCTTCAACCATTTGTCAACACAATCCACATGAAACAAATGGGCACATGGAAGTTTCCTCAGTTCTTCGTTATCCGCATAATTTTCTAAGCAAATGGAACATTCCTACAAACAATAAAAGAGAATGAAAAACATCAGTAATAGGACTAGTTACTTGCCGGCTTTCCAGTGAGACGTCACCAACAGGAGAAGCTCAAAAAACAAAGGGGGTAAAGAAGAAAAAGCATGCATGTTCCGCATTAAGATCCTAACCAAGCATCTCATTAGAAGCAAGAACTTAATGGATCAGGCCCTAAGTATGGCCATTGTGACAATGCGCACTAGGATGTTAAAGGTAAGAAGAGATGACATTTTTCGGTCCCAGCACTCTCCCCAACTCCTTCTGACTTGGTGTCTCCTTCCTTAAATTTGAACTTATATGTTGGTAGACCAACAATGGTTTCTGTGGCAGCTCCTCTAATATGTGCAACATGGGAACTTGTGCTTCATGGGAACACGGCAAGCAGCAATGGATTACTTTATGTGCAACATCTGGAAATCCGTACCACACAGCAAATCCTAAGGAACAATTTACAGAAGCTGTGGGAAAACAAGATTTGTATCAAGTACTTTTCACAAGCTAAATAGTGAATGCAAGATCTGGAAAGAAGGATATTGGCCATTACCTATACAAGTTGGTCCCCAACGCATTTTACGGCTCCACTCACTTTCCAAATACATCCTTTAGACTATCTCTATTTTGCCTGAGCAGGATTATAGGAATCACAAGACAGTACAGGTGCTAAAAGGAAAAAAAAGTGTAGATAGAAATTAGTCAGATCCAAAGTCTTGACATGACTGCATATGGCACAAAGAAGTGTAATGATGGGTAATTAGATGCAGAATCTTGACAAACCGGCGTTATATCTACTGCAGCTCGCTAACTCTGATACCAATCAATTACAAATTACCAAGACAAGTCTAAGTTGTGATTCATGTTATCAATTGCAGCTGTTTTATGTGTCTTGATTTGTTGTTTTAGCTGAGTTGATCAAACAATCCAAAATCTGTTTGTATTTAATGTTCTGCTTATGTTTCCCAGAAATATTCTGCTAATCATTGTTAGCATTTCACTGTTTAAATACTAAAACAGGTAAATTGTTAAGGATTTCGATGGTGCCTTCTAAGTGTTTGATGAAATGCGCCAGAGAATATTTAAACTGAGTTTCATTTGCGTGCAATATGCGTATAGCATATAAGAGTCCTCCTGATTTTTTTTTAAGTTTTTGGTTTGGCTTAATTTTGTTTAGACAAAATTGTAGTCTTCTTTAAGATAAGGAAGCAATAATCTTATGCATCAATGGAAGCAATACTTTAGAATTGTATTGAAATGCTAACTTTTTAAATTTATACTGTATTAAACATTCTTAACTTTATATTAGGTCATTGTGGACGTTTCACGGGATTGTGCAGTAATATTGCGGCATACATTCAAGTAGTGTACTTTTTTGATTAAAAACCAAGGTAATGTACATTGTACATATACTTAGTTTAGCTTTTAAACTGAAACTAAATTTTGTATTTTATTTACTGCAGGTTTGGAATGCAGGCTGTCGATGTATAGGAGACTAAGGCAAATTTTCGTTAAGAATGTAACAGTAATGATCAGTGAGACATCTTCTAGCTCCAACTACTATGAAAATAGCAAGAAAATGTGAAGAGGTTAAGGTCACTATCTTGGACAAGGTCATGATAGATGAAAATCTTTAATATACACTGGTGCGTAGAATTACAAGTATGTTGTGCCGCAGTTTGTGGGTCAATCTTGGCTGATTACGATGAGCTTCACGGAATCATCCCCATGAACCTTATTTTGAAGTTTCAACCTTTGGTCCATGAAGTGACAATCTTTTCGCTTGCCAAGTTAAACCTTTCCTAGGAGAAACCAAGGCCTTCAGCCTGCAAACTGTGACGAGATAGCCTATTACTGGTGGACCTACCTTGGAGAGCCTAAGGTTCATCCCTCCAACCTGTGAATATGTCAGCCTACTAGGTTAATTTGATTATGTAGAAATTTGCTAACGATTTTCTCCAAACAAGCGGGAATGTAGGATGAAAGTCACCCTTTGGGGAGACTGTTCACTGCGTGCAAACTGTAACATTGAAGAGTATGTAAATAGCCCATCGGCCGTCTTAGGTGTGGTTCCCTCGACTTTTGTGAAGAAATGGCCAGATCCTACACCCTTTGGGGAGACTGTTCACTGCGTGCAAACTGTAACGTTGAAGAGTATGTATATCGCCCGTCGGCCATCTTAGTTGCCGTCAGTGTCCATCCATTATTTTTTTCTCCTACAAATTTTGTTTTAGCATGTCATATTTTTTTCCCGTACAAATTTTGTTTTAGCATGGCATATTATTTGGAGATGGAAAAATGTGAATAAAAACGACTTTGTTTGCCGACGTGCAACGCACGTGCATTCAACTTGTATAATTAGAAGCTGGATACATTTTTGAGACAAATGAAAATATTAATAAGAACAGTTAAAATGTGACAGAGGGAGTAATATATTTTTGTACCAATCCTCCCAATGATTTGAAGAATGAAGAGTATCTAAATAGACTAACTGTATCGTGCACTTTCCAGAAACTTATGTTTGAGATGCACAAAATATACATCGAAATTAAGCAGATTAGCAGACCCAAAAAAATCTTTAGCCATTGCTTAAAATCTAATCAAGTAATGTGGTAGAACCAAATGTGGCTCTTGCTTAAAATGTTTCTCATTCATTAAAATGTGTATTACAACAAAAAGGAAGCTAATGCTTTAAATTTCAAATACAAACAAATTACAAATGGAACCAAAAGTTAAAGATCTGTATGTTGCTCCAGCGATTTCACCTGTAGTTGCCCAATGATATACGACACCAAACCAACTTCAACTCTTCCAAGATTGATATGGATCTTTTAACAATAAACCAAGCAGCTTTCATCTCTTTTTCAGCTTTCATCTCTTTTTCACAAAAGTTTCTCTTGAAAGTTGAGGATGTATAAGGGAAAGGCTGACGGAGACTACTTAGTTTTGAGAGGAAATATCATAATGTGTGTTTTTGTGTTTCCAATGCATATCTCCACCGGAATCCCATGCAAAAGCACCAATACTCCATCTGTCTTGAACCTATCATCACTACCTTTCTTATTGTCTTCTCATAAATAACCACTTACGTTTTTGATTTTTAGGGGAAGATTGAGCTGAGATCTAGGGTTTGATTTAGGGAGGCGGAAGAGATTGTGGAAGTTGGGATTTTAGAGCAATACTATTGTATTTATAGATGGGTAAATGAACTTGGACCGAGCTGCAAGCCCACTATTACTATTATTCAACAGTTCGGATGTGATCCGATTCGGGTATGGTTTTGGAAATTGCAAGCCCACTTGTGCTCGCCCCATTTGTACACTTCATTCACAATTTGGCAGCAGATGACAATTTGACAACAGATTATCACTTGTAAGAAACAGATTGGCAAAGTTAGAAGAGCATCTATATGATGGGAAGAAGATTGGAAGCATATAGATTTTGCGAGTCTACAAACTCAGAAAATGGTGCAACAGACTAAAATCGCCATTCGTAGTTAGGAAATTTAGAGATCAAAAAGACATAAAGTAGACACATTTTCTACGGAGAAAACACCCAACTGATTACAAGAAATAAAAAAGAAGAACAAGATTATGATATTTCGCCAATATATTTAGTCCCAATGGAGTGGAGTGACTAATGTACAAACATTGTATAGCACTAGATTATGAAACTCTGCAATGTCAACCGAAGGTCTTCTACCACCTGTACATATAAAGCACAATATCTTTCATCCAGAGTCCTGTGCTGAACCTTGGGTGTTCTAGTAAGTATCCTTCCATGTCTTGGATGTACATTTTTAGTGAAGTACAATGAAGATTTCTGGAAATCTCAATGCAAAAATATCGCCATATTTCATCTTGTTACCTTTATTTGGAAACTTGCCAGAGGTAAAATAGAAATACAAAAATCAAAGTTACTGTCTCTTGTCTAGTCAAATACTTTCCTTCTAGTCAAATATTCTCTTGTTAGTGTTTTCTTTACCTCGGTAATGAGAGACATTATTAGCCATGAGGAGGACTAGGTATGAGTCTTGGGGAGTAATGCTACACGAAAGCTTCCTGTCGAGTTTTTGATCCATCATAGTGTGATGTGATTGGCCATAACTTACTTGTCAAGATATTTCGACTTGTTATACCAAGGACCAAAACAATAGATCGTTACTATAATCTGAAATAAAGCCTAAAAAACATTAAAAATTGTGTTTGGAATCACCAAGTACTGGTAGCAATGCTTTTTGGCTTCAAAGCAGCTAGCAAGACCACTTTAGTCTTTACCATTGGCCATAGCCAGTTTCTTTTGAATACTTTTGTTATAATCGATTTTATTTTGATCCTAAACCACTCACAGAGAATCAAAATCTATTTTTGCACAATACTTCGCATTACTGGTTGATTATCAAACCCAAGAA
>JAJJMA010175690.1:0-12096 GCA_023529015.1 Papaver nudicaule
ATAGCCGACTAAAGTGTATGAATTAGGTACTCTTGAATAGGCATTTTTAGTGCCTATCATGTCTATCTGTAACTGTTGGAGTTCTTGATGTTGCAAGACTATAATAAAGAGTAAGATGTTGTGTCTGTAGTCTTCTCACTTGGTTCTGGTTTTGGTGGTGTGTGACAGTCCTTGTACACACATTCTTATTGAAGTTCTCAAGATTACAGGTTGCCTGTCTAATTGTCTGTCACTAGTTATTAGACATTCCTCTGTGAGTGTAAACTGTCCTGGTGGCATTTGTTTTGTTCAGTTGTGTAGTTGTAACAACTCTTTTCAGCTTCTTGATGTGTATATTTATATAGCATGTATACAGTTTGCAGTATGAACATGATACCCTTAAGTGTGATTTATCTGACGCGGATATGTAATTGCTTCTCATTTTGCAGATGCGGCGGAAATCTTGCAGGAAGTTCTAGACATATGCATTGTGTATTAAATGAACTAGCTTTGCTTCTTGTCAGATCTTGATGGTGTTGCATTATCACTTTGCTTTCAGCCTTTGCTTTTACTTAGTACTATTTTGTTTCGGTTAAGAATCATAAGGCTCTTTTACTCTTTTGTTTGTGTTAACTGTTAACTATCTTCGGTTAAGACTCATAAGACTCTTTTGTTAAACTTAATATAAGTTATTTTGGTCTTTTTTTTCCCCTTTTCTGCCTGAAATCCGCGAATAATCCGCAACCAGTCCGTATAATCCGCTCAATCGCGGGTTTACATATTGATTGGGCTTACATATTGGGTTTTGAATATCAGAATGTATGGGGAAATTTGCAAACGTTATTTGTTCCTCAAAACAGGATCAAAAATAGGATCACCAGGGCCACCCCATATTAAATGATCTCTTACAATGGAGAAAAATGCCCATAAATGATTAGTTCTAATTATATGATTGGAATTAGTATTAATGATTAGTTTTACTGTTAATGATTGATATTAGTATTAGTTTTTTTTTATATATATCGCACTTCATTTATTGATCACGATTAAAAGAGTCAGACAAAGAGTTGACCGGGAGCCTGGCTACAAGCTAGGCTCCAACAGCCTTTTGGAAAGAGAAATCAGATTTTTCTAGAGAGATTTTGGGTTTTTTGAAGAGGAAGGTGAAGAAAAAAAAAGAAAACTAGGGTTTTGTGATGGAAACTTCAAAACTTATGATTGAAGTGACAATTTTGAGATAGGTGAAGCTTCTAATACACAATTTTTATATGCTTTGACCCTCAATTTCGGTTGAGTAGAAATGGATTCGCTATTAAAAATAGAGCCGAACCTGGAAATGATGAACAGTTCAAGCCATTGGATGAGCCAAACTCACCCTATAATGGAGATAATGAGATATATTTTGGCTGGTTCAATAATTTAATTTGTCAACCGAACTTTGGGCAATGAGAATATTTTGAGGTTTGTACTTTGAAAAGACGAGGGTACCGAGTACACCACCAATCTTTTATTTAGGCAACCTATAAGTCAAACCATGAACGGTTTCTGTAATCAAGAACTCAAGAACAAGATCTCTTTCGTAGGTGATTGAATCGCACAAAGGGAATCAATACAAGATAACGAAAGACAATGTCAACAACTAAGTACGATACTTTAATTATAAATGATAATTCAAATATAATGCGGAAATAAAGTAAAGTACACACAAGAATTTTGTTAACTAGGAAACTACAAACTCGTTGAAAAACCCCGGGACCTAGTCTAGTTTGAATACTCTTAAGAATTAAACCTCCAACACACCTACTCTCAGACTTCGGACTACTTGGTGTAAACAATATGACCCTAATACGACTATTAGTCACAAAGATTTCCCCTTAGTATTCCTACGCCTACAACCACAACAAGGTTATCACGCACATGTACTCCCTTAGAGAAACATACGTCCTTTACTGTCTTCCCTAATAGTTGCTCCACAGTCTTCGTGAATACTATCGCTACCCGACCTCCAATCGGACTACTACAACCTTATGGACAACAACCAAATAGCAGCAGGTCAAACCACTAAATTATATCCTTGTAACTTAATTAACAAATATTTCACCCAAGTCGTTTTACAACAAGAGCGAGGATATTTAAGTTTACTTGGTTAATAAACCCCTCGAGATATCAAACAAGGTTTTGAAACCAAAACCCCTAAAAGAGAAACCTTGTCGTCCCAGTTAGAATCAAGCAGTAACGGATGCAGTACAATATGATATGATCTTGAAGAACCTGTACCTGCAAAAACAAATCCAATAACAATGATCTTGATTCCACTTAATATCTATAGGTTAGGCACACAAACCGAAAGCGCCTTGCTGACAAATCCAGGTTAATAGATAAAGAGATCTTCTAATCACTAAGATCTTGAGTGGCCTTATATCAGAAGAGAATGACCTTAGAATAAACAAGATCGTAAGACTTTGATAGAACATAACACAAGTATAGTACAAAGAAGATTAGTAAACATAAACTGGTTTCCTTGAAGAGGTACTTCTAGGCTTCTCGCTCCCCAAGAGAAGACTTTCACACTAATCCAGACCGAGAGAAAAAGCTCAAAGGTAACTGAAATGAATAGCGGGTATCACAAGCTTACTTTTCCGAAGAATGAAACTTGGTAGAGGGACAAAGCTTTCAGGAGGAATACCACTCTTATTTATATGACCAAGCCTTAACTTTAAAATGAGGCTAACTTAATTTCAGAAATACATTTAAAGCACATTCCATAACAATTCCGAAATTCCTCACATAGACTCATAGCATTTAATGAGATCTAACACTTTAGCATTTTACATTAAATGAAAAAGATATTTCATTAAATGTTTGGCCAAAAGCATTCAAAGCAAATAATACTCAATAAGATATATTTGGATATTTCATTAATTCGAAATATGGTGCTTACCAAATATACTCCCTGGGATAGAGTTCAATTCGAAAACCGTGTCTTTGGTTTCGAAAATCATCTTATGGTATTATTACTTCCAAATGTCGTCATCAGCTTTGGTAATGTCGACATCATTTCCTAGGCATTGCTGGACGGGCCAAATAGATCCTAGGTGGAAGTGGGATCAGTTTCAATGTGGCTAACGTTCCGCATAAACGTATCATCGTAGACATGGACAAGCCTTGTGCTAAGATTAAGTGATCACGTAGGTTCAAGGACATTCTGAATCATACAATATAGATATACCATTGAAAGTACAGTGTATGATTCTCCGATTAATAGCAAAATGTTGATCCTCATGAATTCACGATTCCAATGTAGATAATCACTTTAATGATATCCAAGAATTCACATCAAACACTAAAAGAATAATCAATCAAGTGTTTGATCATGTAGTGTATAAATACGACAGCCTAATCACGTACAGCATTGATAAGAAATCATGTGTCAACTAACTAGAGCGACGAACTATATTTATAATGATGACTCAAACCAACTTAGTTGTATATTGAAGATGGACAAATTCAAACTTCAAACTGAGAATATCAAGCTCATTAATTCGTTGAAGCACAAATCAAAATGATAGAGTTTGAACTTCGAAATACGCATTCTGAGATAACCAGTATTTAGGTTTCGAAATCTACGTTCTGTTTGGCAGAAAAAAAGTTAAGTTTCGGATCCTAAAGTTCATATATGACTGAAACCGAATTTAGGTTTCCAAATCTAGATTCCATATAACGAAATCAAGTTAAGATTTCGAACTTTAGATTTTGTTTTAACAAAACCTGATTAAGGTTTCGAAACAAGAAACACATATGAGGTTTTGAACTAGTAGTATTTGTCTTGGACGCATATATATTTTCTATTAGAGGCCGACAATGTTTGAATACTCGTAAGAGTTACATTCTTTGGCAATCATAAGAGGTCGTAAACCCTACCAGTGGACTTACTGGTCTCAATAAGTTATTCCATATTTTATACCTATGAGATTTCGGTGGTATATTCGGTGAAAAAACATGAGCTGCTACATATACTTCTTATGTATAATTTATCAATGTGCTATAAGGGTTCCACTTTTAAACTATTATAAGAGGTTTAGATCTGTTTGTAGCAGTTTCGGTGGCCTCTAAAGGTTAGAGAGGCTATCAGAGTTTGAAGTTTCGTTCAATAACTCATTTTACTATCATAAGAGGTTTTGAACTAGTAGTACTTGTCTGGGAGGTATATATATTTTCTATTAGAAGCTGACAATGTTTGAATACTCGTGAGCGTTACATTCTTTGGAAATCATAAGAGGCCGTAAAACTTGTCAGTGGACTTACTGGTCTCAATATGTTATTCCATATATTATAACTATGAGATTTCGGTGGTATATTCAGTGAAAAAACATGAGCTGTTACATATACTTCTTATGTATATTTATCAATGTGCTCTAAGGGTACCAGTTTTAAACTATTATAAGCGGTTTAGATCTGTTTGTAGCAGTCTCGGTGGCCTCCAAAGGTTATAGAGGCTACCAGCGTTTGAAGTTTCGCTCAGTAACTCATTTTACTATCATAAGAGGTTTTGAACTAGTAGTATTTGTCTTGGAGGCATATATATTTTCTGTTAAAGGCCGACAATGTTTGCATACTCGTAAGCGTTACATTCTTAGGCAATCATAAGAGGTCCTCAACTCTACCAATGGACTTACTAGTCTCTATACGTTATTCCATATTTTATACCTATGAGATTTCAGTGGTACATTCGGTGGGAAAAAAAATGAGTTGTTACATATACTTCTTGTGTATAATTTATCAATGTGCTCTAAGGGTTCCAGTTTTAAACTATTATAAGCGGTTTAGATCTGTTTGTAGCAGTCTCGGTGGCCTCTAAAGGTTATAGAGGCTACCAGCGTTTGAAATTTCGTTCAATAACTCATTCTACTATCATAAAAGGTTTTGAACTAGTAGTATTTGTCTTGGAGGCATATATGTAAAGACGAGGGTACCGAGTACACAACCAATCTTTTATTTTAGTCCACCTATAAGTCAAACCTTGACCGGTTCCTGTAATCAAGAACTCAAGAACAAGATCTCCTTCAGATCTGATTGATTCACACGAGGGAGTCAATACAAGAATCCGAAAGACTATGTCAACCAACCAAGTACGATACTTTAATTATAATTGAAAGCTCAAATATAATGCGGAAGTAAAGTAAAGTACACACAAGATTTTGTTAACGAGGAAACTACAAACTCGTAGAAAAATCCCGGGACCTAGTCCAGTTTTGAATACTCTTAAGAGTTAAGCCGCCAACACACCTACTCTCTGTTGATGGTGTTTTTTTGCAAGGAGGTCGCAATAGTAATTTTGCACCAATTTCTGGCATCTTGGCATTGTCTGGTGAATAGCTCAAGGCAAGGTATGAATTTATTTATGGTAGGGATAAGAGAATTGGTTGCTATGGAACTAGGCTACACGGCCACTGGCCTACACGCATCCCCATCCTTACACGCATCCCTAGCCTACACGCATCCTAGCATTGCTCACGCGCAAACCTTGCTTGCGTCCTAGCCATGCTTGCGTCCTAGCCTTGCTCATGCGCTAGCCTTGCTTGCGTCCTAGCCATGCTTGCGTCCTAGCCTTGCTCGCATACTAGCCATGCTTGCGTCCTTGCCTTGATTGCATCACATCCTAGCCCTGCTCACATCCCATCTAACCCATGTCCCATCCTGTATGCGTCCTACCTAGCCTAGCCTATACACGCATCCTAGCCCATGCGTCTTAGCCCACGCATCCTAGCCTTACTCGCCCTTGCCCCACACGCATCCCATCCTTGCTCACGGCACTAGCGTTGCTTGCATACTTGCCTTGCTTGCATACTAGCCTTGCTCGCATCCTATCCTTGCTCGCCTCCCTTGTCGCTTGTCTTGGTTGTGGCCCACGCCACGACCCCACTTTTGTGGCTTGGGCGTGGTTGTTACCACGGCCCCACTTTTCCCTCTTGGCCGTGACTCTTGTCACGACCCCACTTTCATCTCTTGGCCGTGGCTCTTGTCACAACCCCACTTTCATCTCTTGGCCGTGGCTCTTGCCACGGCCCCACTTTTCTCACTCGGTCACAACTCTTGTAGACCACACTTTTATAGGTCGGCTATAAAACACTACTATGGCCCACTTTCATCACACGCCATAGCTTGAGGGTCCCACCTTTTAATCTTTGAGATACCTCTACTTATGGGTCCCACTGATTCAAGTCCTAGTTGGTTATGGTCTTTATTGAATCCATGATATTCTAGTTTCCTAATCAAATTCGGAAATCTGACAGATTACGATTTCTCAACGAACGATCGACACGATCTAATCCGTAAGGATTAGGAGAAACTTCCTTCATGAAAGTTGTTCATCAGCGAGTATCCCATGACATACTAAAATTTCATAATTTTAGGATATAGGCTGGCCTGGGCGATTTTTAGAGTAAGCGAAGTGCAAACTGTCTAGAAATCTGAATAAGACGTAATGTTATGATTCATCGCTATGCATCCTATAGCCAACTTCCTAATAAGATTATTATGCTATGTAATATAGATTATTATCATTAATGTGGTCTATCTCTAGGTCTTGAATTGGAAATACTCATGCATTCTTGTTTATGGCTACGCTGTATTAACATAACTCGCCTTTATTCCTGATTATAGACTTGCTTCTATAATCAGTGCTACATTTCTTAATCATGGCTCATGGCTATGACTTATATTATTTTGGACATTCATATGTCTCTATTACTCATGGAATTGGTGCATTATATGCCACAAACCAATTACTCATATTTATGGCATACAGAAAGTCGTATTTACTTGACTATTGCCACAGAGGGTTGTTGAAATCCCCTCAGTTTAAATGGCGATTGCATAGCTCAATCCTTAGACTATTCTCATTGGTTTAAATGGCGATTTCCCGGCTCAATCCTTAGACCAATCCTAAAATAGATACACAAGCTTATCGCTTAATTCTCTATTTTTATGCAAAGTCCTAAGCTTACCAGTAAATGGTACGACTTGCACTTAGTCAGCTTTGACTTAACAAATATTCAACCCTTAAACAAATCTTACGAGAATCAAGTAAGTTACATGGGGGGATATTCTTTAGGGTTTTGGTTTGGCGGTCTACGGCACGTGTGATTGCAACGGCTCAATCACTCAACGGGAAAGAAAACTAAGTCGTGTGAACGTTGCTGGAAAGATGGGATGAGAAAGTGGGTTGTTAATCTTCCCTAATATTAGGCGCAAGACTCTTAACAGCTGGCCCCTCTTACTCCACACTCCCACTCTTCCACATCTTCCACTTCTTACGAGATCAGTTGGAATTCTATTGCTATAAATAGGTCACTCGACCAGTTTGGAAAAACAAGTTCAAGTTCAACAGAACAATCAGTTCAATTCAGTGCAGTGCAATCAATTCATCTCATCTATAATTGGCTAACTCTTCTCATTCAGCATTCAATATCCAGTGAGAACTGAATATCCATTCTTTTAGCAACTTTATTCACAACATCACAGAAATCATAGCAATTCTCTGATCTCATCTTTCTCGGCTTCCCTCCCTTAAAGCAACCCTATTTCCTCTTCTTGTAACTGAAGTAATACTCGAACGACCATTTCTTGGTTTAGGCGAGTCTTGATCGATCTTGACCTCTCGAATACCATTACAACTTCATATTACATCATTACACTTCACACTTTACCCCTCAGATTCTCTTTATTGTTTTACACCTAAAATATTTGGCGACCGCTGTGGGAGGTCATTATCTCAGTTGTAAGAAAAGATGGTTGAAACTAGGAGGCAGAGTTCAGAGAACGCAAACTCTCCAAATATCACCAGTGGTCCCACAACCTCATTTGTTACAAGTGGGGCTACTAATCCTCGTGTCAGTGGCGTCACCAGCTCTGCTGGTCCCACCATCCAAAACGTGAGTCATATCACGTCCCAAAACCCCAATTTCGCGGCTACCTCACCTCACATTGTGGGGACCACTTCATCTCCATCTACCACGGCTACCCTACCTCATATTGTGGGGGCCACCACCACTGCCGCCCCTGCTACCACGGTTATGGGAACCACCTTCACTCCTGTAGGGACCACCTATATAACCCCTAGTAATCCTTACACTCCTATCTCAAGTCGCACATAAGCTTTTCTCTTTGGGCCCCGCACTTGAGAAACAAGGAGTACTGAGAATTCACCTAGCATGGCGGATCTCATGAAGACTCAACAAGATCTAGCCCTAAGTTAGAACATCATGGTGAAAACCCAATTGGAGTTGCTGACTTGTTTGAGAACTCTCTCAGAAAGATTGGCACCACCAACAAACCCAGGGCTAGCTCGTGTAGAACTCCATGTTAACGTTAACAGGGTGGGTCCATCTCAAATCCACGTTATCCCAGATGATCAAGATATCCATGTCCACACCACACGTGGACCAAACACAAGTTCTCAGCATAACTTTGTCACTCGTGAAGATTTACAGAATCTCCTACAAGCTCAGAACGTGGAAAATTCAGATTTGTTTCATCGTCATCAACCTCCATATCCAATTGAAGTTCAACGTGAATCTCTTCCCGAAGGATATGTCACACCTTCATTCTCAATGTATAATAGTATTGGGAATGCTCGAGAGCATATATCTCGTTTCCTAGAATCATTGGGAGTGCATGAAAGAAACCAAACTGTATGTCTCAAAGAATTATCGAAGTCTCTGACTGGAAAGGCATACACTTGGTATAATAATCTGGCGCCCAACAGTATTCTCAGCTGGAGCCAGATGGTTAATGCTTTCCTCAAGATATACTTCTTTGTTTCTGAGCAACTCACTCTCTCTGATTTGGGGAGACTTTATCAGAGAAACAATGAACATCCAGATGTTTATTTGACAAGGTTCAGAACTCGTGTTGTGGATTGCAACGATCCAACCAAAACAGAATTACAATTGGTGGAACTCTGCATCAATGGAATGATACATGTATATCGAGCCTTATTGGAGAATCGGGAGATTAACAATTTCACCAAGCTCCATAAATCCGCCAAACGATCTGCTACTACTGCGCCTGCACTACTATAAAGTCCCAGACCTGTGAAGGTTGAAGAAAGTCGTGGTGAGACACGTACCAACAAACGACTCGTCAACAAGCAATATAGCTCTGTTCCCTCAGTTCATGCCGTCACTGAAGGTGTTAAGAGGAAGGCGCATATTCCTGAGGCCCCACAACTAAAACGTGCAGCCCCAACCCAATCTCAGACTCCTGCACGGGCCCTAGCTACTGCTCCTGCACCAAAGGCACCACGACAACAGAAGGAATTTCCTAAAATTCCAGATTTTCCCTATACAATGGATGAAGTGATAGAGCTCCTGGAAGCATGGATTCAAGATGGTGCTATCAAGTTACCTCTTATACGGAGAGAGCCTACAACACAAGAAATGACTGATCCCAAGTATTGTTATTTTCATAGATTCATCAATCATCCAACCAGCGAGTGTCATCGACTCAAGCAAATTTTTAATGAAAAGATTGAGTCAGGGGAGTTAAACTTGGGGACTGAGGGTGTGCATAAGAATCCACTCCCTCAGCATCAACCTCAACGTCAACATCAACCCAACATTCGAAATTTCACAATCTCCGGGGAATCTGTCAAGCAAACCGTTAATTATTTAATGGATAAATTTATGTGAACTCTTAGATTTCTCCAAGAGTCAGCGAACAAACATTTTCGCAGCCTTCAACTGGATTGCTAGTGGTAAAGAAGTAATTGTACCAGAAAGACATGAAAAAACTCAATCAAAGCCTGATGAGGTTACACAAGAGATGATGGCAGGAGGGAAGAGCATCCCAATACCACTCATCTCAGCCCGTCTCAAAGGTACAAATTTTAAGAAAGTTCAAATTGATGTTAGTGTTATGGTTAACCTAATCCCAATCAAAACACTTCAAGCAATTGGGATTTCCAGACGGGATGTTATCAATTATCCCACAGTGATGAAAGATTCAAAAGGAAATTTCCAAGATGTATATGGTAATGTTACTTTGGATCTGAAGGTAGACTCGACACGCACCAAAGAAAAGTTCCATGTAATCAAAGAAGATAATGAGCATGATATGATTTTGGGGCGTCCCTGGCTTCACGTGAAGAGATTTGTGCCTACGGTCTCACCAGTAATCATCAAGGGCCAAGAACTCATGTTCGACCAAGAAAGGTGCAACGTGGGAAAGCTGGAGTACCATGTGGGGTCAGAAACTCTGATAATATTCAAAGAGGTACGTGAAACTGATTTGAAATATTTAATTCAAAATTATTTAGTTAATGAGAATCCTATCCAACGTGTCCCTACACAAACACTGGATAATTCTCTAGCATGGGGACTTGATTGCATCAAGTCTATCAAACCCTCTGAGACACCTCGTGAGGAAATCAAGGCCAAAGCTGCAGAAAGGTGGGCCCGGATAAAGCAACGGCCATATAGGCGAAAGACTCCTGAGATGTCATGGGTGCCTAAGACTTTTCAAGAAGGGGATAAGGTTATGCGACACACTAATCGAAAAGGAGTTTCTGTTTCGGGGTCCACATCAAACTGGGAGGGACCTTATGTCATATCTCGAGTCATGCCTAATGCACAATACATGATAAGTGCAATACATGAGAGGCCTTCAAACATGGTGATCAATGGCAAGTGGCTCAAGAAGATATGAAGATTCACTAGGGTTTATTTATTTCCTGTAGTTTCCAAATTCCTTCAAAACAAAAGTGCAAGCAATCTCTTGCCTTTTAGCAATTTAATTCAAAATTCAAATTCAAAACCTATGAGTTCAAAACAATATCAATTCCTACAAACCATTTGTTCAATAAACCGAATAAAAGCAAAATAAAATTCTACTGAGAAAATCTTTTGCTCCTGAAACCTTCAGAAACAACCGTCTAGTGAAGATTTTGCTCCTTCATCAGCTGCCTTCTTTATTTGGGCGATATCAAGAACTTTCTTCTTCAAATCTTCAGTCAACTTACGGAGTTCTTCAGCTCTAGCAGCATAATTTCTCTCTTCTTGATTCACCAAGTCATAGGTGAAATTACCAATAGCAGCACACCTTGTTCGGACATATTTGATTCTCGCCTGAAGCCATGAAAAGTTGAGTTTGAAGGTTTCAAATGTAGTAATCAGCTCCTCTACTTCGTCTAACGCCTCATTAGTGACATCCTTTAATGGGGTGGCGTTCATCTTCGAGACTAGCCCCATACGATCAGCCACAATACCTCTAAGTGTATAGAAGTGGACACTCTTTCCAGCATTAACAAAGTGACCGTAGCGATTCCATATCCTATCATAGAGTGGCACGTGTTCCTTTGGAACATTAAATCCTCCCACTAGCTTATGATCAGGGAGAGTCACCTTTTGAAGTGGGTCATACATTACACCAGCATGGGGAAATTCTTGAAGGGCCCAAGTAGTTGGAGCATTTACGTCAATAATGTTGGTATGCACTTAGTCATCTCTGACTTAACATATATTCAACACTTAAACAAATCTTACGAGAATCAAGTAAGTTACATGGGGGGATATTCTTTAGGGTTTTGGTTTGGCGGTCTACGACACGTGTGATTGCAACGGCTCAATCACTCAACGGGAAAGAAAGCTAAGTCATGTGAACGTTGATGGAAAGATGGGATGAGAAAGTGGGTTGTTAGTCTTCCCTAATATTAGGCGCAAGACTCTTAACAACTGGCCCCACTTACTCCACACTCCCACTTTTTCCACTTCTTACGAGATCAGTTGGAATTCTATTGCTAAAATAGGTCACTCGACCAGTTTGGAAAAACAAGTTCAAGTTCAACAGAACAATCAGTTCAATTCAGTGCAGTCCATCTCATCGATAATTGGTTAACTCTTCTCATTCAGCATTTAATATCCAGTGAGAACTGAATATCCATTCTTTTAGTAACTTTATTCACAACATCACATAAATCATAACAATTCTCTGATCTCATCTTTCTCGGCTTCCCTCCCTTACTAGAAAGGTTCATTACAGAGACTCCATTAAATGAGAGAAGAGTTTACATAATGAACTCAAAGAGTAAAGCAGAGGAGAAATAACAGAAAGGATAAG
>JAJJMA010175706.1:0-19041 GCA_023529015.1 Papaver nudicaule
GAAGTTGGTCTCAGTTGTCATGTTTATCATTATCATTATCACTTCCTTTTTCATTTAGTTAACAAGTATAGTCTTCTCCATCACTTCTTTTGTCAATTTTCATTTTGAACTTTACTTCCTAGTAAGCAAAAGTAGGTTCTTGTTTAAAAACTTGTGAATCTTTATCTCTACGTGGTTATGAGCACCCACAATGCTGTGGTGTTTCCACTACCGGTTAAGAACGCTAGTCTTTATTTGTATTTGTAGGGAAAAAACTTTTTGAACGCACGGCGCGAGCATAAATGAACTAGCAGTAAAAAATCGTTGGATCAAAGAATCTAATGGTGGTGGTGTTTTTTGAGGAAATTCATTTTGTCCTCAGAGTAATTTTTAAAGTGAAAACCTTAAAAACTATCACCACCACTGGATTCTCTGATCCAATGTTCCTCCCCTGCTAGTTCAAGTTTGATCGCGCAGCGCATTAAAAAATGCGTTCGTTTGTAGGTGCGAAAGTGTAAAAGTTTAAATAACAAAGGAGTTGGAAATGAACATGAATTTCATTTTACATTTACTAAGTTTATATATAACCAAACGGGATTTGACATCAAATGAGACTAATGTCAAGTCAAATTTCAAATAATCTTACTTGTTCTAGAGAAATGCATAAAAAAAAACTTGATAGTCGTGCTTGGAACTTGCAAAAATGAAGAAGTCTTTAAGGGCATGGTGTGAAGAGTTGAGTTGTGACCGTAAGATGCGTCCCTTTTGCGTGTGGCGAAGGAATGCCTATCAAGTGAACCGTGTTTTTGGCCATACCCAAAAATTCATTTGCCTCCCCACTTTGACAAAATAGGGTCACCCGGGCACACTTTGGCTATCCCTTAGTAAAGAATATTTATTTAAATGCTAATCTACCCTTTGACTGATTAGGGCTTAATTTTATGATTAGCACTAATAATAGTAATTAGTAGAAATAATTAGGTTAAACTAAATCTTAACTAAAAAATCTGGTTTTTAGTTTTGAGTTTTGGGTTATGGTGGAATTGAGTATAAGAGAAAAAACTTGGGTTTTGGGCGATTTGAAGACCAAAATCGACAATATTAGGTTGTTGGGTGTGTTTCCATCTTGTATACCTTCCCCATCATGATTAATCTTGTTTGTGTAGGTTGTATCCAACAAATAGAACCAAAAATCACCATTTTTCCTTCGATTTTCGAAACCAGGAGAAGTTTCGGCCCAGAAAAACTCCAATACCTGAAAGCCGAAACTGACCACTCAAGAACATCTCGGCTCACTCGGGTAATCTTCTAACCACGTCGAAACTAGTTAGCCCTGTTGGCAAGTGGTCGACCACCCACTAGTTTCGGCTCAGAGTTTTAAATTTCGATTCAGTCGAAACTTGTCTAACAAATGGTCAGTGAGGTCTGTTGTTTCGGCCCAGAGGTTGAAATTATCGTGTGAGCCGAGACAGTTTCGGCCCAGGTTTATAATGTATCTTGTGAGCCGAAACTGGTTCTGTGGAGCAAAAAAAGAGGTTCTTTTTAATCTTCTACTTATATTCAAAACACCAAATGTACTTAAAAACATAAAATTCATTGTAGCATAACCCACTTAAATAAATTTCAACATCCAAAGTACTTAACATGAACAACATAGTCTTGAAAATAAATAAATGCCGAACTAAAAACACATCGCCTTAAACCAAACATGATGAACATGCATTAAACCTTGAAAATTGGTTAAAGGTCAAGTTTTCAGTATAGGTTCCCTTAATTAGTTTAGTTTGAAGGTGCTCCACGCATACGGTTAAGACCTAAGCGTTTGGTGTACCCCGGGGGACGAGCAAGAGGACGAGACATCTCTCCTAAGATTGGCATGGTTGGTAGCATCTTCCACCAGTGAGCCTGCATAACTCTGTACCGATGTGAAGGATCCTTGGGAAGAAACTCATATCCTCCCTTGTCGCTTCCTGCAACAAAGATGTTTTCCCCGTAAATGGTAAATCCTTCCATTCCCTTGTCAAATCCCTGTGAGTAGCAACCTGCGCCTACTCCCCAAGTTGGGTCGTTGAACCTCCAAAGTCATTCTGGGTGGACACGAACTCCAGGGTAATTTGTGGCCCATGGATCACCAGTCACTGGAGCGACATATTCACCATCACGAGACAAGGGTCCCAAGACAGGCAGCAAGTGAAGATTGTTCATCCAGTGGTCGTCAATAAGTTGCCTAGATAGCTCACCATCCGGAGGAAGGGCAATTGCAGTTGTTTGATCCTTCCCTGCTAAGAGGAAGAATTTGTCCAGGAAAAGCACAATCCCATCATCCGGTTTGCAACGACGAAAAAAGTCATTCCCAGCATACATTTGCCAAGTAGTATCCATAACATTGGGCTTCTCCTCGTATTCTTCCTCTTCATTTCTAAGATACAATCGTCAAACACAAAATAACGTGTATAAGGGCACTGATCAATTCATTTACTAGAAGACAGTGTCAGTTTCAGCTTACCAATAAGAAATTATATCTAGGCCGAAACTTAAAAAACTTCAAAATTTGTTGTTTTGTTTGATTGATTCTAACCTTAATTTGTTTTATTCTTCCTCAATGTTGATGGATTAACATTCAACGACAATTTGGTAATGTAAAAATCTCAGAAAACCATATAAACCTACCTACTTATAATGAAATTAAAAAACCCTAGATTTTTACATTAACCAAAACTTCAAAAATTGATCAAAAAAATAGCATGGGTGTTCATTAAATACCTTTGAATAGACATTTCCGCTGGATCGTGTGGTCTCATACGTATTCTTCTTGGTTTGAGCCGATTTTTGAGGAAGGGAGGAGGTTTGAGAAATAATAAAAATAGTTTGCAAATGAAATAAGGGTTTCTACTTATAGGTGAAAGCGACCGACCAATTTTCGGCCCAAACTTTAAATTACAGATCTGCGCCGAAACCATTTCGGCTCATAAATCTAATATGACAGGTGAGACAAGAGAATTCGGCGCATAACTGAATAATATCGAATAAGCCGAAACCGTCTCGGCTGACATTTGAAATTTCTATTATTGAGCCGAAATTGTCTCGGCTCACATTTGTTGTGTCTATTGTTGAGCCGAAAACGCCTCTGTGAGCCACCAATGGGTTTGCTTTCACTTTTCTTGGAGCTTATATGCAAAGAACACTCAACATTCACATATATATGAACTCTAAACTTTTTAATTGTAGCAAATCATTACACAATCTAAATTTAACCGATTCAAATGTACTTAAGAACACGTAAAACCTTCGAATGTACTTGAAAACATAAACCTACAAATGTACTTAAAAACACACCCAACTATAAACCATAATTGTTTTAAAAGACTAACTCAACGAGCTCTCTTGTTTCCTCCTCCACCACCATCTTCAGAACCTTCTCCGTTGCCTCCACTTGGACCTTCATCTTGTTGACGACCCCTTTTGGTCCTTTTTGGAGACGTATCCCAAGTTGATACTTCACATTTCCCAATGATCTTCTCAAAATCAGCTTTGAACTTCAGTTGCTCTTCCTTCGTTGCTCCTCCTTTCTTGCAACTGATTGTTTCCCCAAATTTCTTCAACAAAGCGGTTCCCTTAGTGTACTAATACCATTAAAATCATTAACAATATTAGTTACTATAGTTCAACATTTAAAAAAAAAAAACATACACAATCAATGGAAAAAACTTACCATGTACTTGACCACCTTCTTCCATTCTGCCGCAGTCGAGGGAACCTTCCCACGATCCATGGCAGCCTGCCTCTCAGCTTCCGCAATCCTCTCAGCTTCCGCATTCCTCTCAGCTTCCGCTGCATCCCAAATTTTTTGTTGATCCCAGTTAACGACCAAAGGATGAGATTGTTGAGCATACCAAGCCGCATATCCACCATCCTGCTCATCCTCATCAATAGAAATTTTCATAACTGCATCATCTTCATAACCCTCAACATCCAAGGCATCCACAATTGTAATTCGGTTACCATCAATATCTTTCCAGAGTTTGTAGTCCGGTGCGGGATAATATTGGGGCTGCCATTTACTATAAGTGCTAACGGTTCCGGTAGTTCTACCTGTAATCGGCAGCAACCTAAACTTATAATCTCTCTCCCTCGGGACGGTTTGTGTTAGTCCCATTTGACGTAGAATCCGTCTTGGGTCGTACACAACACATCCTCCTGGAAACCGAATTGGTCCATAATAGGTTGAAATTGATGGCGGTTCAGGGCTAATTCCATACGGGTTGAACTTAACATGTTCAAAGTCAAAATTGTCGATTTTCCTCCTCATTTCCAGCAATTTTCGGATCTTGCCCTGTTCCTTCGGTTTGTCGAAAACCCATCTAGTCGCGGTAGGCATACCTTCGGCCCACAATGGGTTTTCGTTGCTTTTTTAGGGTCCTCCTGCTTTGGCACCAAGCTTTGGAACTGATCATAAATAAAAGCCTACACACACAAAACCATATAACATAAACAAGATTAAAGCAAGATTAAAACAAGAAACAGAAACAGTTTCGGCTCTACAAATTTATAGAAATATTGAGCCGACAATGTCTCGGCTTGGAAAAAAGAAATGTTGTCTGAGCCGACACTGTCTCGGCTTGGAAAAGAGAAATGATAACTGAGCCGAAACTGCTTCTGTGAATGATTCAATTTTGGTTTCTTGTCGAAATTTACCTGGAATAAGGAGAAGTTCCCCCTAAGATTTACTGTTTTGCGTCTAGAAGCAACTGAAAGACCATCGAGAAGATATGCAAGAGTAGTCGTACCCCAAGCGTACTTTCTTGTATCCTTCAAATCGGTTAACCATTGCAGATAATGTGCGTTCACCCTATTTCCCGTGTTGTCAGGAAATATATAAGCGCCAATAGTGTACAGCAAGTACGCACCTGCACGGTGAGTGATCTCAGCAGGGGTGAAGGGGCGCAAGGCATTCGGAAGGCCATCTCTTTCTTGTTCTTCTCTTTCTTCTTCTCTCTTCTTGGTTCCTCCGAACTGCTCCTTCAAACGAACCTACTTGAACTTGGTCGTCTTCTTGACCGGCTTCTTGACCGTCGTCTTTACTCCCTTCTTTACTACCTCCTTTGGGGTTTTTTGGTTCTCTGAAACGGCGATCTCGAACTCCTCCTCGCACTTGTCTTTATCCCAACCAAGAACCGTATTGGCCAAAACATAGAGTTGGTTCCAATTCTTCTCCTCATATTCGGCACACGGGTCCACTCCAGTAACCGAAAGACCGAGAATCTTCCTTGGATAATCCAAAGGGAAACCCAATTCATATTTGGGAAACTGAAAGGTGGACGTCTCTGGTTGGAACCTCTCAGTCACAACGGAGCATGTAACCATATCATACTCTTCTTGTCTATTAATGACCGCTTCATATAAACCAGATTGTTGTACGATCATTTGGATAGGTTCTATTTCATCCTCTAGCTTCCAGACAGCGCCGCTCTGATTTCTTAAAAGACGAACATCATCTTTATGATCCTACAAACATCATCAGTTTAAGTAATCCAATACGACGTAATTATCGAGAAGAAGACAAAAAAAACATATACAAGTTTAGACAAATACTTTCATTCGATAGATCACGGAGGCCCATGACTCCTTGTAGCCAATTAGTACTTGTCCTCCATCTCGAGGAAGACCGATGTCGTATTCGGAGTCTGGAACAAAGAACTTATCGTCCGAAGGAACATGTGTACCTCGCACTCTTCCCTTTTCATCCTCTTTTTCATCACCTTCCACTTCTTCTGGTTCAACATGAGTAGGAACTTTTTTGCTTGACTTATATTTTGTGCGAACCGGCTTCTTTCCTTTTCTCTGCGCTCGTAAATCTTCGTAAACAGGTTCCTCTTCGATTTCCTCCTCTCTACCACCTCTTCTTGGCATGTCTGTTGGTTCATGGATGACAGGCCCCCCAGACGGAAGAATATATGCCCGCAACAACTCGTCGTCCCCAGCCGGCCCTCACAACAACTCTTCGTCCCCAGCCGGTCCTTTTTTCTTAGTCTTAGTCCTTTCCGAAGCCGTAATTTTTTTGGTGCCGACTCGGGGATTCAGTGGTCCTACATTACTAGGAGTAACCTCCCATCTCCTCCTGTGGTACCATAAAACCGATGAATATCAAACAAACAATGAAATTTAGAACCAAACCAACAACTAAGTATGTGATACAGAGTAAGTTTCGGCTCACACGACATTTTTTTGTTCTGAGCCGAGACCATAAAAATCAAATGCCAGCTAACTGATATGTTTCGGCCCACACATAAAAAAAAAACTTCGGGCCGATACACCTAGGCCCACGTGGCTCCTAAACTAAGGGTCTCGGCCCAGAAATATTCAAAATTTTCTGAGCCGAGACCATAAAAAATCAAATGCCAGCTAACTAATAAGTTTCGGC
Organism: Papaver nudicaule; assembly: GCA_023529015.1. Classification (NCBI taxonomy): domain Eukaryota; kingdom Viridiplantae; phylum Streptophyta; class Magnoliopsida; order Ranunculales; family Papaveraceae; genus Papaver; species Papaver nudicaule. The sequence goes on from JAJJMA010175706.1 coordinate 6,401, forward strand.
CCACACATAAAAAAAAAACTTCGGGCCGAGACACCCTCGCCTCTAGATCTAAACTACATTTGTGAGCCGAGACTGGGTCTATGTCCGAAAAACGAAGACGAAATCATTGATTCTAAGCATTTCTATCAATCAAACTCAATTAAATCATCAGGGGTTTGTGTAACATACCCTCTCATACGCATAGCAGGGTCTGATTCCGGTGTTTCTTCTCCTTATGCTTCGATTTGTGGTTGTTGTTCGACAAGATTTGATGAAGAACTCGCATTCGGATTGCTTGGTAGGTTGGTGAATTTGATTTGTGGTTTTTTCGGAGGAGCATTTTTCGGAGGCATTTTATCGACTTTGAAAGTTTTCGTTAATCGTCGATGAATTCGTCAATTAATCGAAGAAAAAAAACGAAACGATGAAGGTTTCAGCTTGTTTTTTATTTGAGAGAAGAAGAAGAAGAAGAAGAAGAAGAAGAAGAAATAGTAGTGGTGGTTTTGTTTAAATGTAGTGGTTTTGAGATTAAAAATTGGATTAGTGAAGGACAAATTGGTAATCTCACGTTTTTAGAGGGCAACCTAGACTTTTCTCGCTATTTTGTCTCTTGCTGGGAGGCAAATGAATTTTTCGGTATGTCCAAAAACACGGTTCCTATCAAGTAACTTAAACTAGCAATATCCACAGGTTGTTTAATCTCTGGCATTTGACCGACCATTCAAATGAATCGGAGTTATGGCCCTTGAGCTATTTTGATAGTTCTTGAGATGACAGATTACCAAAATAGCCTATCGTGTAAGGACTAAGTTACCCTCCAAAAATCGATTTTACTAAATGCCTCCCTGTAATTATAACTTAAACCAAAAACTAAGAAAAAACTAATCATTTTCACATTCATCTTCTCCTTCACTTCTTCTTCTTCTTCTTCTTCTTCTTCTTCTTCTTCTCTTTCCATCTGAATCTCTCCCTTTCTATTTTTTTTTCATCTCATCGACGATTAAGAAAATTTTCGTCGTTGATTAAACGGCAACACCTAAAGTGAAAAAAATTAAAAGGAGTAAACGAAATATGAACCCTGATCCGCATTTAGGGACTGTGTTTGCTCAATCTTCTCGAAATAGTCAAAACGGTTAGAAAAGTTGGAGGCGAAATTGAAGGCGAATTTGAAGAAACCGCAGAAGAACCCCCAATGGCTCGACTTAGAAGGTATTTCACGCGAACTCTTAATGTTTTTTATGTGTTTGGATTCATGTGAATGGTTAGAATCGAAAAAAAATAGGTTTTTTACGTGCACAGAAACGGGTTCGGCTAAAAAATAGGTTGATTTTTTAAGGCTGAACCTCTATGTTCTTCTCTGAAACTGAATTGGGGAAGAACAGTTCGGCCTATAAAAATCTCAATCTTGATGCTTGTGGTTTTCGATCTTTAACCCTCTATTTATAGCACTCAATAAGATAGGTTTCTTAGGAATAAATCAACTAGTTTCTTAAACTACAAGTTAGCAAGTGCCCATGTAAACGAACCCGTTACTTGGCTTGCACACAAAGAAACCCTAGATTTATCTCAATTGAATTTTTTTTTATCATTTATCTGTCAAGTGTTTTGTTCGCTCAAAAACACTTCAAGATAGATATCCAACAGACCAGATATAATCTTTATCTTATTGACCATTGAGATTCGTTAGATGGACCACAGAAGATATTCTGATGAGCACAAGTCCAACTAAGAGATAAAGGAGTCAGATGTTTAACCCGTGTGAAATTCCAGAAGAAAATCCATGTGGACGGTTCGTTAACCGTCCGTCTGAATTCAGGCCAAACAAATTCATGAATCTGGTGTTCACGTACATGTACGTGTACAGATCAACGTTTTGAGACACAGGAGAAATTTCGGTGCCATTGTTCACGAACCGGTTTCATGAACCGATGTCGCTCATATTAGGGTTTAACTGGATCCGCTGGAAGTTTTGGGATGGGCCAGTACTTAGACATGTTATTACACCCTCAGGTATAATCCACTGGGCTCTGCTCTAGAGTACTCCTTCAGATTCATCCGTTTCCTACATGTGATTTGCAAGCAAACCATTGCACTGGAAAGGATATCGAATCTATCTCATGCATCTTGTAACCTTAGTATTGTGGGAAAAAATACTAACATAACTCATGGTTATGTAGACCAGAATACAAAATCTCAATCGCTATAACTCTACTAAAGTAGCCGACTATTTCGAAAGATAGAATAAGTAGAATAGAAGAATTTCCATAAAGTCATAACTCCTACTAACCTTTTGTCGATGAAGAATATTTAATGTCTTCTTTATATTCATTGTCTTCGTCTCCAAGGAATTCAAAACTTTCCAAGCATGCTTCTAATCGCATGAGTACCCCTTTGGTTAAACATAGGAAAAGAAAGGCAAAAGACTATGTTCCAAAGGAAACCCAAGGCAAGAATTCATCTCACTATGGAAATTGTCATCCTGAGATCTGTGAGTATCCATATACTCACGTCTACTCTCCCTAAAATCCATGACAGGATTTTCTCGTCATGTACCTACTTGTGATGAGAAAAATGTGTAGGGAAGTAGGTGTAGATTCTTGTAGATTTATTTTAGTCTTTTTGGGTTTATTGGTAAAATACTTGAGTGTAGAGCCATTGCTCCACCAAGAAAAATACTTGTGTGTTGAGCCATTGCTCCACCAAGATAAAGAATTTTTTGATTTTTAGCTCTCAAAATCAAAATAAAAGGAGAATTGTTACCCTTGAGAAAATAACCTGTCAATATTATCTCAAAAAAGGGAATACCTTAGTTTCCTAAATAGAAACACATACAGTTTCAGTTTGATTAAAACTCTTAGGAGTTTCATGCAAAAAGGAATTTGTATTAAGGTAAAACTTGGATTTTTAAGTAAATCTGAATTCTGATGCAATTAGAGTCTCGAGATTAGGGTCTGCAGTCCGCTATATATATCTGAGATACCGCACCGCACACAGACAAATTATTCTGCCTCCGTACGGTTCAGGAACCGCTGCCCTAGGTTTTTGTATCAGAAATTCTCCTGAGTCGCAACAAATCTTCCAGATCTGTTTAAGATTCACTTCAAGAACGTCTGTAAGGGTTGAATACGTTCTTGAATCAAGCTTTTTGTGGAATTATGACAATAATTAGAGGAAAGCCAATGACGAATCCCCTTACTCCACCAAGAGAGAGATCCACATCAAGGAAAAAAAACTATCATCGTGATCCATCTCTGGGAATCACTTTCTATGACAAAGAGTGCTATAATCGCTATCTTACCATCAAAGATAAGCCTCTTATTATAGAAAGAAAACTTGTTGATAGTACAAGGTTTAAAGATGTGGTAAAATATGTAAGATCCTTTAATTTGGGCAACATATTTGATGGTCATGGAAAATATTATGAAGGAACGGTCAGAGAGTTCTATGCCAACATTCATGGAACCAATGATGAAAACTTAAGCTTTAAAACAATGGTCGGGAAAACAGTAATTGATATAAACTGTGATCTCATAGCATCTCTCACAGGTCTATCCAATCAAGGAGTCACACTACCTAGACCTGTGAATGCTAGACCAACCAACAGAGATATTTCCATGAAACTGATAGGTCGAGAAGTTCCTTGGGAACGCAAGTTTCCAACATAAGATCTATCTGTAGAGTTGAGAACCTTTGGGAAGCTTGGTGTGGCTAACCTATGTGCTTCCATGATGGTCAACTCTGTGTGGAGTCACGACTTTGCAGAATTGGTTTATTATTTAAGGAGCGAATGAGAAGTAAACTTGTGTGATATGATTATATATTACATGAGGGTAATGACTCGTAATGGAAAAAACCTTGGGTTTCTATGTCTCATTGGAAGAATCTGTGATCTTTACAATGTAAAACCCTCTGACAAACTGCTTGGTGAACCTCAACCACTCATTGATAGCTCCATCTGGAAATTGTTAACTAATGTTAACAAACGCAAGAATAGTGATAACCAGGGTGATGAAGAATCAATTCATTCTGCAGAAGAAACTCACAACAACAACAATAACAATGAAGTCGTGAGCCTACTTCACACCGTTATCAAAGGACAGAAGCATCTTGAAGATAATGTTATTTGTCTACAGAAACAACTCGATCTACTTGCTTCAAAACATCCTGATCTCAAATATAGGATGGATCTGACCATGGCAGTTTGGAGCAGTTCTGAAGAGTTAGAAAACACCACTGGCAGTGAACAGAGTTAAGTCTTTGTTTGTTTTCGTTTCTTAGTAGATTAGAATAGTTGATTCCTTGTGAGAACTTGTTCTTACTTTTGCCTAAGGAATATAAACTATATCTAAAAGTAGTTTGCCTTTTCATGCTTTTTAGAGTTTTTCAGCATGTACTACTTTATTTCATTAATAAAAGTTCTTTTTAGATAATTATTAATGATGTTTGCAATACTTGATTTGTCTACCTCAATCTTATTGCAATACATAGCTTTTTCCATTAACTCGGTAGTGATGCAAAGTTATGTCTATTACAAAAGTTAAGCTTTTTCTCACGATCAAGAAACTTTTGATTGTATGACTTTTAGGGTTTTCACAAACTCGAAATCATATACTCTTTTCCAAAAATCTGGCTAAGGGAAAGAGATTATAAACAAAGGAATACTGGATAACATTAATTTGTTTTGTCCATGTTAGGCCTTGTATGTTGTTCTTTATTGAATAACACCACATGGGGGAGAGTTTTTAAATGAGCTTGCACTTAATAACAAATCTTTTTGGGGAGCGTGGATGTGGAATATTAGGAGAAAAGTGTATCTATATTTCTCCAAAGATGAGTCAACTTAGAAATCTTCGTTCTGATTTCCTAGTTATGTCATCTTAAACTGGTTTGCAAGTACTTGACTTGACCTATTTCTTAGGTTTTTGAAACCCTAGTCTCAAACTACTTTGTCATATTTTTGTGACAAATAGGGGGGAAATTGAAAAAGCGAGGATACCGAGATATACCACCAACTTTTTATTTTCGTGAACCTAGTTGATTATGGTTGTTTGAACGATCTCACAAATCAATATTCAAACAACAACCTGAGTATAGTTCAAGGAACCGAACCCTATCAAGAAAGTAGTTCTCGTATATCTCAATAGAGATGGATTCACTCAAAGGTTATGAATCAACAAACTTGCAATTACTTCTATTATATAGATCAGAGACAATATAATGCGGAAGGGAAAAGTAATGCAAGACACCAGAATTTTGGTATGAATTAGACAGGAGAATTTGGACCTGCAAATGATTATTCCAAAAAAAGCAAGGCCTCCATTACGACCAATGCAAAGAACTACAAAACAATTGTCAAACCCTAAACGATTTCTAAGGAATTGGATATGAGGTTCTCGCGCAATTGTTTCTGACATGAATAGTAATTCAGGTTTGTATCTACGGGAAAACTGTATTAATTTCTGAATATACCATGTATGTCAATGAAGTCCAGAAATGGCACAACCTGGGCATTTACAAACGGCTTACCTCCTCGTTTCTCCTGTTGAGCAACCACCTCATTAAAGTCTCCCATGAGCAACCACGACAGCTGTAATAACTGAATGATGGAGTGAAAATTCCGCCACAGGTCCCAGCGTGCTGCTTGATTAGGAGGGACATAGATACTAGTGAAGTACCAAGGGGTCGTTGCAGACGGCGAGGTACTTTTGGTATGAATTAGACAGGAGAATTTGGGCATGCAAATGATTATTCCAAAAAAAGCAAGGCCTCCACTACGACCAATGCAAAGAACTACTAAACAATTGTCAAATCCTAAACGATTTCTAAGGAATTAGATATGAGGTTCTCGCGCAATTGTTTCCGACATGAATAGTAATCCAGGTTTGTATCTACGGGAAAACTGTATTAATTTCTGAATTGTCGCAGAGGTATGAGACCCCTGACAGTTCCAAGCGACATAACTCATGCTATTGTGCAATGACCGAGTCAGTTCGTGTGAATCGGATGAACATGGCAAGAAACTGACTCTTCGAAGTAACTAATTAAAAGATAAACTAGTTGAATGTAAGGGTGAATAAAAGGCTTAGATTTGGGTAATTAGGTGAATCTAAGGGCAATTCCTATGGGGTGGGCAAACATAAGATTTGTCCTTTTTGATCCCACTATGGGATGAACAGACCCCAAAAATAGCCCGGCAAACCAACAAAGTAATTGGTTTTGCTGGGTGAGACATAACTCTTGCCGAGAGTACCAGTTGTATCGCCAGGTGACCAGGTATAAGTTACGGCGTAACTTATGTCTCTCGGCGTAAGTTATGTCTATGAATATATTACTTTTATATATTCTATTCTATTATTATAGTATAACTTCTTACTTTTCTGTAATATTTTTATAAACTAGAATTACCGTGAAACGGTGGGGGGGCCGACCGAAGACCAACAACTTATCATTAGATTTTTTTGTAACAGTTTCAGAATTAGGAACACTTATATTCGTTCCACATTGTACTGCCCATGGATCTCTTCTTCTCGCCCATGTTTTGACCCGTTTTTCTGGGTTCATCTTCAACCTGGAAAAGCTGCGATTTCCTTCAAAATTGATTTTTCTGATTGGAACCCATATAAACTACAGCCATTATCTTTGTACTAGAGGAGATTTTATCGAAAACAAGGTATGTATGATCCAAATCGAAGGAATGAAGTTGGTTGACGGGTTTAATTTTGATTCCGAAATTCTTCATTTGGAGATCAAATCTTTCAAAACAAACTTCAATTTCTGATAGATGTAAGTTTTCTAATCTAGCAACCGCAAAAAATCCGAACAAAAATGATCTCGATTTGATTGATTTCGAGAAAAAAAAATCCAAGAAAAAAACGGGTTTTTTGCACATTCTCTGTGACTGACAAATCATACACTTTACCATCCCATAGAGGACTCCCTTCGGTCGTCCAAATATTTATTAAGTTATTACTTTTTTCTTATTACATCCAGCACCTTCAATTTGTGCCTTCTGACACCACTCCACTACTTGAATCAAATCCAGCACCTTCAATTTGTGAACTAACCCCATCAAAACCAAGAAAAAATAGAGCGTATAACATTTTCAAAACAAGACCAAAAAGAGGTTTAAATCATACTGTCAAGTGTGATGAAATATGCTTCTCTTGATACAGCTTGAGCTGCTCCAATCTGCATAGAGAAACAAAAAAAAAAAAAAATCAAAATCGAAACCCAAATGCATGCATGACCGAGAGACAGATACTAGCATAGTAAGGTGAGTCATGTTTGATTACCCCAGCTGCCTTGACAAAGCTTTCAGCAACACGGTTAAGGAGAGGATGACCAAGATCGAATAAACCACCATGTTTGTTGTAACTTCTGATTTCATCGAACAATGATCTGGTTTCCAAATTGTTACCTGCAGTGCTACCCATCTTTCTTGTTCTTTGTTAACTTCCGACTGTGAAAGAAATATTATCTCTAAGAAAAAGTGTGTGTGCAAAGAAACAGTAATGCAAGAGAAGAAGAAGAAGAAGAAGAAGAAGAGAAAAGTGAGAAGTATTTGTTTTGAGTTCAGTTTTTACAGGAGAGTCTTTGGGATACAGAACAAATGGGACAAGTGTAGCCACGGATTTGCATGTAGAACGAAGTTCGTGGCGAACGAAGAGAGCTTTGGAGTTAAAACGTGTCACATTCGGCCTGTATTACATAGTGTCGTGAGGGCCGAATACGTATTCGACCCTAAAAAAATAGGGGCCGAATGCACATTCGGCCCTAAAAAAAAATTTAGGGGCCGAACTGTTCTTCATTCTCAGGGAAAATGGAGCATTCGGCCCCTATTCTGGGTTTTTTTAGGGGCCGAATATGGCTCTGAAAGTGCGTTTTTTCGACGAAATCTCTCGATTCACCCATGGAAACAACATAATAATTCAATCACACACCATAAGACTCAAATATGATGAAATGGGTTTGTGAAATTATCTTCGAATCACGACCATTTCTTCTTTTTCTCACTCGATTCGATTTTGAAGTTGAACTTGGGCAAAAGTGGGTTCATCCGGATCCGGTGGAGATTGTGGTTGTTTGGATCGATTTCTAGCCTTTGTTTTTGACCTCGACATGTTATATAGAACACACGCAATTAATTTTCCTAAATCGACGAGTTTCGATGATTTCGTGAAGAGTAGAGTTTTTTTGGTGAAGAAGAAGAAGAAGAAGAAGATGAGAAGTTTTGTTTTGGTGAAGAGTTTTTTGTTTTAGGGATAGGATTAAGAATATATAGGTTAATTAGTTAAAGGGTATACTAGTAATTTCTAGTGTTAATTGAGGGATAACTTAGTCATTTCATAGCAAGGGCTAAAAGGTAATTTTAACGGCGGAAGGGCTTGCAAAATTTTGGGACGGCTCAAAGCATGTTTCTAAGTGTCCCATAGGAAGGGGCCTAAGGGTGCACAAAATCCAAGTCCAAACACAAAAATATACCCACACTTCCCTGAAGGCCCTCACTCCTTTTCTTTCGTTATTCTATACTCCGTATCTCTTTCTCTTGCATTTCTTGGAAACGCAATTTGTGAAACCTTAAACCCAAAAACCACTCCCTTCGATCTCTCTACTCATTCGCTCAGTTACAGGTATTCTTCTTCCTCAGATTTCCTTCCATTATATCTTTCTCCTAAGTTCTCACTTTTCTTTTGATTTTTTCTGATTTTTTTTTTTTGGGTTTCTTTGATTAATTTTGATTTTTTCCCCCTCAGAATCTGAATATTGTTGATTTGTAAATGCTTATATTAGTTTTAGCTGATTGCATTGTAGATTTAATCGGTCATTTATAGTTCGATTCATGTAATTTGATTGTTTCTGTGTTCTGAAGAGATATGTAGACTTTCTAGGTTTTTTCACAATCCTTGAACGAAATAATGAAGTGAGGTAATGAGTTGTTTGATTTTACTGGGTTGTGTAAAGACTTTGTTTCGCACATTGAAATTAAAGAACATCATGAATAGGGGTTGTTTTTGTTTTCGTTGTTGCCTTTTAATGCTATATATTTTAAAACCATGGTTATGACTTTTGCGGTGAATCAAGATTCTAATGGCTATAGTTTTGGTAACGCGAAATGACTCGCCTTAGCTATGCCTGATTCTCTTAGCCGCAACACTGTATTTAAGTTGGTAGTTATTGCTCATAGTCCAAACATAAGTCATTGATTGTAATTGGATTGTATGTTTGATAAATCAATCGTAATATTTAACCTGTGTTTGTGACAATATACCTCCTATGTCTTCGTTGAACTCACCATATCTTAATGTTGAAACAACATCATGGTAAAAAAAGAACCTGATGGTTCTTATTAGCTTTATAATGGGTCTAATGCGGTTATTTCAGACTCTAGATCTTTGGTTAGGGGGACTGTTTGGAATTAGAGATGATCTCTTTATTCTTCCAAGTGTGAGCCTGCTTGTATTCTTGTAATTTACAATTCTTTACCATTTCTTTAAGTAGTAATGTTTTGACAAATTTGTGTGTACTGATGCCCTTGTCTCTTATTTGATTCTGATACCTTTAGGCTTTAGGTTCTGTGTTGATGCTTATTGCGAAGTTTTCTTGGTGTCTGTCTCTGTTTCTTAAGCATTTTAGTTTTTTTTTGTTTTTGGTTATTGTGATTTTATTTTTGTTATCTTCGTGTTTGTAACTTGCGAATATTTGATTTATAATTTTCTTCCTCTATAACAGGGCAACATCAAGTTCCTGGATAAGAAAAAAGACTAACCCTAGAAATGAATTCAGTAGCAAAGAGTGTATATAATATCTTCAGGAACTCTAGTTTTGGTGGAAACAATCCAAATCCGTTGTTGAGTTCATTACAACAATGGAGAGGAATCAAAGTTAGAGTAAGAGGGGGAAATGTAGAGCAAGCTTTACAGATTATGCAAAGAAAAATGACGTCAACTGGGATGGAGAGATTGGTAAAGCGTCAAGGTCAGCAAACTACTCATCTTAAGAATTCAGAGAAGAAAGTATTAGCTAGAAAGAATCTTGATTGTAGACTTAAATCACAAGATTTAGCTCGCAAACTTAACTTTATCCTTCTCAAGAAAATCAGGTAATCAAGCCCTATATCATTAATCTCGTTTCTTTTTTCTTATGTTTGTAGATATTAGACCACCTTAGGTAGAATTAAGAAATGCACATATCAAAAACCCTGGAAATGAATTTCATTGGTAATCATTGTTTAAAATATTTTGTAGGTCAAGTGTTTGAATGGAAGATATGTCGAACATTATAATCAAAGGTATTGATCTTAAATAAAATTGGGTGCACAAATTCTTTTTAGAGTTTGAGTGTAATTGTTGATCGCGAAGGGCGTATGTTTTTTGAGTAATCCAAGTATTGTTCAGAGTTATACTTTCCAGACTTTGAGTGTAATTTTTGTACTCGAAGGATATTACTTTCTTGAGCTCTGTAACAGAAATATGTAACTTTTTTTTGGATGTACAATTGGAAATGGAATAGTTCATGTGTTCAAAGATTTATTGTCTTCTTTTTCACTTTTAGATAGCCACCAAACAAATTTGGGAATGTGTTTTCTCCAGTTGTTGTCGACAATAACAAACCATAGTCCATAGTTGGCAGTGGAACAAATCCTACTCGGACTGTATAGGAAATAGAATAGTGACATAAGTGTTGTTGTTATTCCCACACTTGACATTTGTTGCAGGTTTCATTTGCTACAACTCCGATATATTATTCTTATTGCTGCAGACTGCAGTGATTCCCTTTAATCATCACCTAATGATTTTCTCTGTTGCAAAAGCTTTGGTGCTGAATCTGCTGATTCTTAGACACCACGCTTTGGCTTCAATATGTGAAGCTCGATGATCTCTCTTGTATATCTCTGTTGTGCTTGGAATCTCATCTAGGTAAGCTTGGTCATTGTTTTATTTCGGTCTCATTATAGCTTTATATTTTCTTGAATACTTGAAAGGAATAGCTTGTATTTTACTGAAAGAAGAATCCAGCACTTCTCCTACAACTAGTCCTTTGTACTGTTTCAGCACTAAACAGTTTCACTTCATTGCAGTGCATGAATTACATTTGCAATTTCTTGAATGTTTGTGATGTAACTACCGATTTCATCATAATTTACTTGCCTAAATTGTTCAGGGATATGATATTGTTTGTTAACTATTGTTGATTTGTGCTAGGATTGAAAGTCTCTCTGTTATCTTTTTCCTCATAAAAAATGTCATTCACGGCTGCCGATCTTGGGTTGTTATACTAGGTTTTCAAGTATGTCACTCCCTTGGAGGTGTAACTGGGTCTTGCATGAGAACCCTTCTAATATCGAAGAATATCCATATAGAAGGATGAGGTGTTAAAATGGCTTCTAGCTGTAGTTTTTGCAAGGCAGCTGAGGAATCTTTGTATCACATTCTCTGGTATTGTAATTTCAGTGAGCTTATTTGAACTTGGCTTGGAGGTATGTTTAATTTTCTCAATCCTTCTTCCGTCTCCGAGGTGTTAAGTTTAGAGATTTGGCTTGGAGGTATGTTTTGTGATCATAAGGGAGTGGTTGTTTTTGAGAAATAGGATGGTGTTTGATGGTGAGATTGCTAAAAGTGATAATGTAAAGAGAAAAATGTGGAATTCTACTGATGATTTGCAGGTGTTGAGGCATTTTGGTATATGAAGTGCAGGAAAGTGCATGCAGTGATAATAGTTGAATTTTTTTTTTCTTTCATCTGCCTGTTTTAAACCAAAGGTTTGCTTTAGACCTGACCCCGAGGCTGTGATTTTTGATAATAAGGTGCCTTGGTTTGCAATAACCAGGTGGAACCAAATCTGCAAGATTTGTCTGATAGGTTAGCTAAGTAAGGTGCTAGCTTAGCTGGAGGAGAGTGTCGATTCTATGTCTAGATATCTTTTTTCCGGTGATCAGGTTGGCTACGGTTTTTGAAAGTTGAAATTTGAATTTAGTTAGCCTAATAGATTTTGTTCAAGTGGGTTTGTTTCAATGTTTGGCTGCCTAATATAAGGGTGGCCTCTAGTGCGTGGTACTCTGTAGGTCTCTCTTTTGTAATCCCTTTGGTACCTTTATTAGCTATTAATAGTAGAAGTCTGGTGTCCATTGGAGTATATGTTTTGATACCCACGTATAACTAAACAGCAACCGGAAGTGTGTTTGCGGCTTTCCCAAATGACCCATACAATGAAGAAGCGGTGAACGACGGTTATTCAGCTGACATGGGTGAACGGGTTTTAACAAAAAGCCTTAACGGGCCTCTAAGGTCCATTGTTGAATGGATCGCTTAACGGGCCTCTCGGCTATTTTTCTTTTCTCAATTGCTTTTTGGTGCCTGTTTATATCGGTTTGCCTCATCCCTAACTTAGCGACTTCTCCCTACGTCAGTTTCCAACTTTTGATTTTTACAATTCAACATATCTCATATTTTACGAGAGAGAGGGAACAGATCAGGTCATACAACAAATTAACAACCATCCATCTATATTTCCCCATGTGATATGTCGTTACATCATATCTTGCACCTTTTTCTATATAAACTTGGATTCAGGCTACACACATAGTACGTCACAACTATCCCAAATTCATCTGAGAGAAGAAATGAAGAAAAGTTCAGCAGTTAGTGTAGGGAGGGCAAATATAA
>JAJJMA010175712.1:0-10449 GCA_023529015.1 Papaver nudicaule
CTAAGGGTGTCTGGGTTGGAGAACTTCTTGACGAACTATGACAAAGAAACTAAGAGGATAATCCGGCAAATACTGAGCATTATGCTAAGCTTGAAAGAGTGTTTGTCTTATCGGTTTTAGGTCAGTGTCTTTTCCAAATGCGAGTTTGGCAGTAAAATTCGGTTTTCTCAAAGTGTTGGAAGATTTGGCCGACGCAACAAAATATGACTAACATCTGCAATTTTAGCCGAAATGGACATAACGCTCGGTCAAACCTCTATTAACATATCAAGTTCTATAGTTTTTGAGGAATCGTGGAGGTAATAACCAAATAAGTTATCAAGTTATTTCCATTGTTAATTTCTAAAATGTGTAATATTTTAAAATGACAATGTTTTTTTTAGTACGTGCGGTGTACATACTTCCGCGTTGGTGAACCTACTCTTGAATCGGAAAACGGAGTTTCTACACTCATAGAGAAGTGCAATACAAAAATTTGGAAGCCTGAACAACCCGATGATGGTGAAACACAACATTTGTAAATGTGTTTAACAAGCATGTAGGACAAGAAATAACGTTGTTAGCATTAGGGGTGGTCCATATTTGGATTACATACATTTTCACAAATAAATTGTCCAAGGTTAATTATTGTCGCTCTCTCTTCACAATAAGCATGCTGGAGAAAAAAACAATTCAAATTTAATGAATTCAAAATGATGTGACTTCCTAGATTGGGATTATAGATTCTCCCAGTTTCGTCCATTAAATCCTTGGAAAGTATATGGGAACGACAGAGTTCGAAAGTAAGTTGCTCAACAAAAGCTTGTCCATTTGTGTTATAAAGTAATATTTCTGAAAAAGCTATTTGGTATTTCAACTGAAGGTGTTTGGTACTTAGACTAAGGCTCGTTCTACAGTTGCAGGGCATGAAACGGATATCATCAACCCACTTCCCTCTAGATCGATTTCTTATTAAGATTGGAGAGGGATGCTTTTAGACCAAGTAGTTTGGAAGATGATAACTACTTCAAAGATATGGTATCAACACAAGAGTGAACAACTGGAAATCTTATTGAATTATATATTAACAAGAGATAAGTGAACCGCGTAAAATATTCTCTTTTAGGATCGAGTTCACATGTTTGTGAGATCTGGGAGTCTGTACTGGACCGTGTACAAAAGTTCACGAACCGTTTTTCACTTTGGTCTCAGGAGTTTTCCTGAAAGCCTTAGTGTGCAAGATGGTTCACGTACCAAATTGCACTATTGGACTTCAGGAGTTTTCCTTCGATTTATCGATTACGAACCAGTTCTGAACTACCAGTGCAACAAAGTAGTTCATCCGGATTTGTTCTGCAGCATGTAAACCGAGATAATTTTTCGTACTTTTTTTTTTTTGTGAACCGTAATCCGTTTGCTTGTTTCACGAGTATTCTCCAAAATTGATTTGTTCACCTAACATTGATTTGCAAGCAAACCATTGTAGTGGAAAGTGTATCGAATCACTCTCGCAAGAATCCTGTAACCGTAATATACATATAAATTATACTTACACAACCTGGATATCGTGTAGATAGAAAACCTTCTTAAGAAGCTATCAATACTAAAGTCATCGACTATGTTTCGAATGATAGAATAAGTAGAATGAAAGAGTCCATAAGTCACAACTCCTACTAACCTTTTGTTGATGAAGATGCAAAGATGTCATCGTTATAGGTTGTCTATAAACATGTTATATTTTTAAAACACTAGATATACTTTTGTTTGCCTTTTTTCTTTTTTAGAAAAACACTGTTTTTTTTTTTAAACTAAGTTGTTGCAGAGCTGAGTTGGTAAGGTCTTGTGGACTTTATACTTAACAAAGGTTCTAATTTTTTCATATATACTAGTAAACCGTACTTATTCAAACAGTCGAAAACATATAATGAATCTCTGGTTGGTGGAAGTTTGACATATGCAGGCTTCATGGCTTCCTCACATTAATATTTATCTTCAGTTATGTATATTGATAAACAAACTAGAAAAAGTCTTATATAGTATTACACCAAAGATGATTTCAACACTAATGAAGTATCCTAACTCCTACCCTGACAGTTGTAAAGCCCAATTTATCTGGGAATTCTTTCAAATTCTCAAGACTCTTAATACTGAAAGTGATGAGAATTAATGGTTCATATATTCTTCCTAGTTCTAGTTCTAGAACTGAATCTTAGCTCATATACAAAATTTTCTACTAAAACCTGTTAAGGATTGACTCGACCAAATCCATGAGGTTTAGTCCCACATAGAATAACCTGAGTTCTAGGTCATGCCTAATAAGTCATAGAATCTCCTATCATAGTACCGAGGCCTTTTAAGATAAAAACCCCACACCCGACCCAAAGGTGGTTAAGTTGGGGACAAAATTGGTACTATGTGGTCGGGCCCGGAATGGGTCATGTAGTCCGTTGGATCCTTCAATTGGTATCAGAGCTAGGGATACTAAGCGTTGAGTGGTTATAGATGGTGTGGTGCGCAAGGTGGAGGAACCAGGACTCATGATGGAGTTAGACCTGACCTCATCTAACTCGGGTGGATCAAAGCTAGGAGCAGGGCAGGCCAAGATGAAGCTGGGGCTCGTTGGTGGAGTTAGACCTGACCCTATATGACTCAGGTGGAGCAAGGATCGAAGGGGCAGCCAAGGTCCACGGGCGCACAATGAATGTAACCATGTTCAATAGTAGTAAGAGTGGATGATGATCGTGTACGACGATGGTTGGTGATATGGCTCTGGATCTCACCAAGGTAGAGATTGTTAAGGATTGGCTCGACCAAATCCATGAAGGTTAGTCCCACATAGAATAAGCTGAGTTCTTGGTGGTGCCTAATAAGTCATAGAATCTCCTAACATAGTACCGAGGCCTTTTAAGATAAAAACCCCACACCCGACCCAAAGGTGGTTAAGTTGGGGACAATATCGGTACTATGTAGGCGGGCTTGGAGTAGGTCCAGCAGTCCGTTGGATCCTTCAAAACCCATTAAAATCTAAATTATATATGGAAAAATCTAATCAAATGAATAAGAGAATGAGACAACCAATTTTACAAAACCCATCTTCTACGATCACGAGATTTATGCAAACTATTTGACAACTTTTGAGGATAAGGGAGGAATGTACCCTCAATATCTTCTCAACTTGAAGCAGTTGTTGTCTAAAATACTCATTCGAGCTCTAGAACATGTTGACAACAATAAACATAAAGCCATTACAATCATCACCATTGTTAACTTGATAATAGCCATTAAATTTTTTAGCTGATAATGCAAACACTCTTCAGATATTCAACCCCCTTACTCTTTCTCTTGCTCTCAGCTCAATTCTAGGTGTAAATCCCCACCTTCAGATAATTTTATTTGGTTATGCAATATTATTGAATGAAAATGAGGAGTCCTTAGCATGGCTATTGGAGACATTTTTTAAAGTTATTTCTGGAAGTCGTCCAGTGATTTTGTGTCCGGCGGTACAACCCGTGGCAATTTGGTTCCTATAATGGGTAAAGGAATATGTTATACGTAAAGAAGGCATCATCCGTTAAGGAAACATACAGATAGCTTTATGCACATTATTGTACTCCTACACCTATCACTGATACTTGTTAGAATGATTACACATTATTGTACTCCTACACCTATTACTGATAGTGTAGATCATAGTTTTAAATTGGTCATTGATTGATGACTAATGGCTAAGTCACACAACCACTGATTACTAAACACGTGACTAACATCCCAAAAGAAGTTTTGATTGTGTAGGACATATTCATTATTGTCTAGCTTTTTTGATCATTTCATTCTTTGAGGAAAAAGAGCCGAGGGGGTTGAATATCCTATCTACTCATCTCTAAAGCTCACACCAAAGTAACGTTAGTCATCCATACATCAACAAGTGAATCCATAGGAAACTATCTAAAATGAATATTATTAAAATCATGTCAGTACAAAGTAGAGCAGACATCTCCACGATTGCAAATTTAGAGGCTGATAACTAGATTGTTACCCTGTAGCACTTAAAATGATGCATAATGAGCTCTGGGTGCTTTCAGCTTCCAGTAGTTCTATAATGTTTTACTTGATTTTTCCAGTGGATCTTACGGTACATATAAGGTGTTATCTTCTTCACTTTCATAGCCAACACTAGATACATGTTAATTGTATGTTCATTTTTTAGATTTTCACATATAATAGTATATCAATACCAGGCTGAAGTTTCAATTTTTTAAGACACACTTTGCCTATAATGCACCCATATTATTACTACTAAGAATCTGAGAATATGATATAAATAGAATATATTATTTCATTCAAGTTATTAATATTGAGGAGCTGAGATGTATAGTTTTTATACCAGCGCAAGATACTGGTAACTTTTCCTCATTTTTTTTTTGCTATTGAGATAAACTGTTCTTTTATATTTATTTTTTTCCTGTTTTTTTTTTTTTTTTTTTGGAAGTGAATGTAGAAATAAATAAGTGCACCATCAAGTACTAGTGGTATTTACTCTAATATATTCCAAATGAATTATCTTATAATATTTTTTTCTTCATGATTAGGGATTCTGGATTTGTCTACTCATGACCACTGATCATGTGGTTTAATTTTTCTTATATGTTCTTGTAATTTTACTGACGTATCTTTTATTACCCATATGTTGTAAATAAAATGTTATTTTATCAGGTAAAACTATTATTTTTTAATATATGAAGTTCTTACCATTGGACCGCACAAGGGGGAGTATTGTAGAGTATACGGTCCATGGATGTGCATCCAAGTAAATAGTTAGGGTTTTCCCCATACTCTTGTATATATAAAACTAATGTTATGTAATACATATACTTACATCAATAAGATCTTATCTTTTCTCCATCTAATCTACTACTCAAAAGATCTATCTTTTCAAGTTGGCAAAGTATGATGCCTCAAAGAACACGTAAGATCTCTTACCATGGTAAAATCTATTATCAGATGTATTATATTTAGTTTTGGGGTTTTTTTCTTTTATATTCGATTTGTTTTATTTTGGTTTCATTGATAAGCTTTGGATTTATGTTTTCCCTTTATTGGTTTCTCTAAAAAAAAAAAAAACGATATCTCTGTTTATTTTTCATTAGGGTTGTCGTCTTTTTTGTTATTCGAATTAGGTTTGAGTATCATTCCTTAGCTTCTTCTTCATTTGAAACTGTGTTTACCTTGTACCATGAAATGTCGAGTTCGGTTAGGTTTTCGTTATATATCCAATTGGGATTTCCTGGTAGTGTTTCTAATACATTGTTTTATCTGTGCACATGTTTCCCTACGAGATCTGGTGAAGATCAGGAAGATGATGATTTTGAGTATATGACTGAAACCACTACAACTAGTTTTGTGCAACAAAGTGCTCGTGTTAAGTCCCACAACCGAGCTGTCAGATGCTTCTAAGATTGTCGAGGAACCGACAGATTTCAATATGTATAGATTCATCGGTCGTAGAAACGATACACGGGTGAATTTTCACAACCGAGTTGTTCTACAAGCATGGAGAGGAATATCGATTGGTGCGACCATGGATTATGTTACTCAGTACATTGGTAAGTATGCAGCAAAGTCTGAACCTGCTTTGAAGAATTTCATTGATACTTTGTGTGGGATTGTGGATGATAAGATGCGACCTTGCCGCGATTCCGCATCTGCAATCAAGTGACTGTTCATTAAAAGTGCATCAGAGGGATATATCCACGCAAGAAGTTAGGAGCATATAACATTCTCCAGCACATTAGGACAAGCAGAGCATGATGTACATTCAAGCATTGGTCCAGATACGAGTCTTACTGTTTTGTCCGATCAACAAAAGGCGGCTCTGGATCTGGTTCAGAAATGACGGTTTAAGCATCCGTTTGATTGTCAGTGGAGGAGCAGGCACTGGAAAATCAACTCTGATCAACGTCATTATTCGTTCAACAAGGGAGATGTTCGGGAACGACAAAGCTGTGAGGATCATGGATCCTACCGGTGTAGCTGCTTTCAACATTGGCGGTTCCACCATTCACATATAAAACTAAATTTATGTAACACATATACTTATAACAATAAGATCTTATCTTTTTTCCATCTAATCTACTACTTAAAAGATGTATCTTTTCAAGTTGGCAAAGTATGATGCCTCAAAGAACACGTAAGATCTCTTACCATGGTAAAATCTATTGTTAGATGTAATATATTTGGGGTTTTTTCTTTTACATACGATTTATTGATTTCTCTAAAAACAAACGAACTCTTTGTTTATTTTTCATTAGGGTTGTCGTCTTTTATGTTATTCGAATTAGGTTATTATTCCTTAGCATCTTCTTCATTTTGAGACTGTGTTTACCTTGTACCATGAATTGTTGAGTTCAGTTAGGGGTTTGTTATATATCCAATTGGGATTTCCTGGCAGTGTTTCTAATATAATGTTTTCTCTATGCACAGGTTTCCCTAAGAGATCTGGTGAAGCCATGAAGATCAAGAAAATGATGATTTTGGGTATATGACTGGAACCACTACGGTTAGTTTTGTGCTACAAAGTGCTCGTATTAATTGTGTTATCCTAAGTCCCGACAGAGAGAAGGGATGGCCATCTGGTGAAAACAAAAGTAAGTGATTTGAGCCTTTACTTTTGATGAATTTCTGATAAATAATACAGTATTTTCAAGATTTAACTTTCTTTTTGTTTGTTTTATTAACAGTAAAAACGTCAAAGACCTTTCATCTGGATGATTTACCCATAGGTTATACAAAGGCCGGGAGTTGGGGATGACTATAGATCTCTAACCGATGAGCTTAAAAAAATTGTAAGTAATTATATTCTTTTTAAGCAAACAATTTTAAGCTAGACACGTGATGGCCCATGTCATTTCAAGCCATTTTTTGAGACCAAACAACCCTTGAAATGCAATGGGGCATAACATTATTTCTTCTTGAAATTTTTGTGCTTGAGATATTACTCATAAGCCGTTTGATGGAATTCTTCAAAGAAATCTTTGTGTTGCATATTGTTTGAATGGTGCTAAAAATTCTTTATTGATGAGTGATGGCTTTAAACTATGGGGTTGAACTAGGCTGTAACCTATGTTATTCCAAGCGCGAGGCACAGGGTGTAAAATCCCTACCCGCGGTGAGGCGTTGCGGCTTATAATATACTAGTCACAATATGAATACAATAGGAATACCATATCTTGTAATACTTATATGATTATACATAGTATATTATTTTCTTTTAATTGTAATGTATAGGTTAATGATAAAAAATTCTTGTGAATTTTTCTTTATTTTATTTTGAAAGCGTGCAACAAATTTCGATGACGCAGTAATCGACTTGTAGCTGTTTAAATGAAATACCCAAAATTCTCATAATTTTGATATTAAAAGTTAGGGTTTTAGGATGATGTTAATGCAGCCGCATAAAACCTGTTGTTAAAGCATATCTCGTTTGAACCTACTAATATTGGTATGCCTAAGTTAAATCATCCTTCTATTTGTATGTTAACTTAATTAAAGATCTCTTAAAGGCTTGAAACCCTTGTTTTTCTTACAACTTTGTGACAAATAGGGGGAGAAGTACATACGGCTTTTCGAAGCATCGCATAAGGGGGAGTAAATAATTTGAGCATTATTGTCAAATCTAGCAAAGAGAACGTATGAGATTAAGATGGAAACATATCATTCGAAGTTTTGGTACATGAACTTAAAGTGAATATCGTTGATATCTTACTACTGGGTACAACAACTCCAATGGGTTAAAATTCATCCATATAAACTCATACTAGAGTTTTGTTATGAGTTGATTTTGCTGCGCATATCTTCAACAAATACTTAAGTGAACACATAAGTACTCGGAGGAGAAGTTGAAGAATTCAAGAAATTAAGTAACGTATGGTTTATACTTTTTGTTTTACCGATAAGAAAATCCATATGTAAGATTGGTTTTGTCACTAACATTGACAAAGGGGGAGATTATTAGAGCAACGCTCGGTTGAACCAACTAATATTGGTATGTCAAGTTTAGATGCCAAAAACAATCCTTGATTAAGTCTACTAAAAGTCGTTTCGGATATTGAAATTAGTTTAGTTAATTGAGTTACAAGTTTCACCGAATACCCTTGAAGGATGAAGATTGAAGAATACACGAAGATATCATGAATACTTCATTATTCAAAAAGATATGCTTGTTATAGCATTGCTCTTATATCGAATACACATATTGTTGAAGTGTATCTTGAGATAGGATTGAAGTGAGGATGGTTCTTAAACCACGTACGTTGATGAATTGCTCACAAATTGAATGTTCACAAGTTGGTTTTTAACCTTCAGAACCTCGAAAAACTATCAGGGTATGCGAACCAGAAAGTGGGGTTCGCAATCCAAGTTGTTCAGAGAAGTTTCTGAACTAAAAACATTTTTGGGGTTCGCAAACTAGAACATGGGGTTTGCGAACCCAACAAGTCTGAAAGATTCCAGAACTCAAAAAAATATTAGGATTCGCAAACCATACCTAATTCAAAAGTTCATGACTCGGATACCGTTTGGGATTCGTGAACCAGATATTCGAGTTCGTGAACTTGGTCTGTGATAATATGTTGGAGACATAATAAACTCACTTCACGCGCTACTATTTTCCATTGACATTGTTAATATGTGGTGCATGTCTACCTTCTTTAAAGTTGATAGGCGAACTTTCTCATACACGAGACTCTAATCAAGAATATTATATATGTAGAAGCGTTTTCGTTCTTAAAATGTGAAAAAACCTATTCTAGATGAAATCAACCTATGCGATATTACTCTGCGATTAAACTCTTAAGGTTTACTATTCACAAAAGAACTCTTAGTTACATGGAGAAATGCAAGAACCAGACTTGACTTTCACGGTCCGCGAACTTACTTGTATCCGAAGTAATCGTTGTTTTCAATCTCAAGCAACTCGGCCATATTAAATATTATAAATAGTGAAAATCAAAATGATATACAGTAGATCCTTATTCTCAAAGATGTGTATTGTCGTTAGATTTTCTCTCTCGAGACATCGCTTCCTACGTAAGAAATTTGTCTACAACTATTTGAAAAACTTCACTTAAGGATCTGTGACGCACATAATCGTTCTATATCTTTTGATATATTTTAATCGTTATGTATCTTGGTTAAGTTGTGTCGATCACACTTATCTTTCGACATCCAATATTTGATAGATAACTTTCTAAGCTTTTTGTAAGGATTATTCATATTAAGGTATTGCTGAATCGTAATTAGGTATTTGTGTATAAACCCTAATTTGACCATACGAGATCTCCGGTCTCAATCGATTGTTTCTAAAGAGAAAATCACAAAACTCTTGTTGTCGAAGATTGAATGTAAATCCCTCACGGTGGCTGAAGCAATTCTTAAGTTGTAAAGGACTTCAGCTAAAGCTGAAAAAGCAGGGGTACCGAAATACTACCAACTTTTCGTTTGGGCTTGTGAGTCTTATGGTCAGATCTGGACTATCTCAAAAATCAATATCCAAATTGTATAACCTGAGTTTGGATCTCAAGGGATCAGTCCGACACAAGACAAGGTCTTGGTAAATCCAATGAATGGATTGGGGGCAACGATCAGGTTATTAATAATGTACTTCTTGTGTTTGCTTTAATTATATAATCAAAGAATATAATGCGGAAAGTAAAGCACACAAGACACAAGAGATTTTTTAACGAGGAAACTACAACTTGTAGAAAAACCTCGGGACCTCGTCCAGACTGAACACCGCACAGTACAAACTGTCTACAAACACTAGCCTACTATAAGACTTCGGTCTGGGATGTAGCAGAGACCAATTCCACCCTCCAAGCGAACTGGCTACTGTCGCACTCCTTACGGCTCTAGATCCCCCACAGATCATCACGCACTTGATTCCCCTAGATGACGTCCTTTACAGGCCCAAGAGTTGCTTTAACCGTTATTAAAGGCTTGTGTCAATAATTCTGGCTTTGCAACCTCAATTATCAACTGTATGTTTGAACTGTCCTCTATCAGTTTGACATACACAAAGTGACTTCCTTCGGATTTCTCCAGGTCATACGGAAATCTACTTACAAGTGGGGGCTGACAAGTAAACCGAGTAAACTATGCCCAACTTGTCTCTACCTCAGTTGTAAACGAATTATCACTTAAGAAACTTATACAGCTGGAGCTAACTAGGTCTTACAACACCGAGTGCAGCTGTGCGTTGCTTCCTTTCAACCCTGTCTGTAACGTATCAGTTCTTGAATGGCCTTATATCAGAAGAGAAGGACCGTAGAATAGACAAGAACGTGATCAGGTTACCAAGGTTACAGGTTACTCCGATTTCAACCACTAAGGTCTCAATCTCCTACTTGTGCTTCCCAACTCTCAAGAAAAGTCTTTATAGTCGTTAGCTAATTCCCACATAGGAACTGCTACCTA
>JAJJMA010175717.1:2862-13065 GCA_023529015.1 Papaver nudicaule
GGGGGGGGGGGGGGCAAACACCGAATCAATATGCCAAAGGGGTGGTTACTTACTGCAACACCTCCGCCCAACACAGCGCTGGGCACTGAAGGAGATGGTTTAGGGACTTTGGTTGTCCGCGATCGTCCATGTCCGCCAGCATCTTTTGGGGAGGAGAGGGGGACTTTCCTCTTTGACTTGTGCTTCACAATTGCGTCAGGATCCAAAGGAAGAGGACCCCAAGCTGTCTCAGAAGAATTCCGAGCGGGACCCTTATTCCCGGGAACCAGCCTGAGAGGTTCCCCTATACTCTTCTCAAGCACGAAGCGGCCAACACGGTGCATCTCATAGAGTTCATTATTTTCTGGCACGTGGTAAATAACAAGAGCAGTAACCAGAAAGTTCATAACGCGCGTTAAAACCTCTTCCCAGTACTCACGCCAATTGGCCGAAACTCGGAGCGAGTCCCGACTAGGTTGAGGATAACGGTTGAAAAGGGAGTAGGACGGCAGCGAAGCGCGCCCACTTCAGAATAGACAAACCTATCGCAGCAAGTCTCGAGTGAAACGTTATCCAGGATGAGAGGACGCAAGGGAGGTGGAGGAACCCCCTGGTCAAAACCCGCTTGGCGGACAACCCGATCGAAGTTATAGGCCTCAATAGAAAACGCGCCTCCGCAAAAACCAGGGAGGTAGCCAGATGTAACTGACAAAACAAAATCCACTTCGCTCATCTGACTTACCCTTCGAGAATCGAGGATCCCCTCTTCAGTCGAGTAAAAGGTGTAAGGAGTAGGCCCAACACGACCATCAGTGTACGGAGAAAAACAAAACTTGTTTCCAATGTCCATGTAATGGGAAATGCTGTCAAGAGCCTTAGGTGATTTCCGCTTATAAAGACGGGCGCGGGGATAAGTATACACCATGGGATCTTGATAGACCTCCCCATCCTCGTTGACTCGTTCCTCGACGCCATGAATGGTAAGAGTCGGAACTGTCGTGTTGAACTCTGGAAAGCGCTCCCAAGACCACATCTGAAGGAAGCTTGCGGGTACGAAAGTCTCGACAGTGTGCACGTTTAGCAGCCCTCTGAATATTGATCACGAGCAAGTCCAAATGATGAGAAAGCCCACCCAAGAACATAGGAGCCATGGGGAAAGAGACGCCGCGCGCCATTAGGACGGCCATCGGTATAAGTTCTTCCTTAATCGTATCCCCCTGGCTGAATTCGAAGATGTCATGACTCAACCAGAAAAGAAGGAACGCGGCCAGTTGCAACATTTCTGAATCCTCGCCATAATCCGGACATTCCCAACGGTCTTCTACCATTTTCGGTACCCAGTACTTCACGAATAAAGGATAGGAAAAGCGCCTTTTCTTTTTGCTCGAAGTGACTACTTCAGTATCATCCTCGCCTGAAATACGCGAAGACAAATTTGTGATTAGCCGCCCACAGTGAAAACACTCCCAAAAAAAGAAAGGACGAGCCAAAGGAATATTACCTCGTGCTCCTTCGTGTTCCTCGCCCTCTTTTAAATCGTCATCCTGAGCGCCCTCATGTTCCTTGCCCTTTCCTGGATCATCACCGGCCCCCTCGACGAGAACATTCCTTGTGAGCTCTTTGGATTTCTTCAGAATGGTAACCAAATCCCAATCCTTGTCGCGCATACACCTTGCAACAGCTGACTGGTGCCAGTAGCAGGAACCATGAACCGGTAGCAAAGTAAGAGCAACTACGTCCTCAAGAGTGATGGTTGCCTTTCCCCAAGCAAAAAGGAAGGTGTGGAACAAAGAAATCCAACACGTGACTAGCTTGTTCAGATCGGAGTTACTGCGGTTGCAGGAGCGACATTTGGACGCTTTGATAGCATCAAGAACGTCGATCCCTTCAAGAGTGCGGGCATGAGATTCATGATTTTCGATGTAATTAATCAACCCACGCTGACCAGCCTTCCTGAGGTTTCGCTGTGGACTTATAGACGATGTTTGGAAGCTCGTAATCGTCACGGTTTATAGCCAAGCGAGGAATCTGTTCAAAAGGAGGGAATGACCACCCGCTGTTATCTGGGTTCAGTAGACACAGAGGATCGGCTGGCAGAGGTGGCGGTAGCCGATTCAGAAGGCGCTGATTGAAGAAGTCATCGGGGTATTCAGTACTAGGAAGAGGAACAAAGGCGCTCTGAAGGGAAATGCTTCTGGTGAACAGAGTGTGGGAAAATAAACCGTCTTTGCGATCAGGAGGGGGGAAGACATCAAGGTTAACATTCACGGCGCCTCCTCCATCTGGCGCGTTCTCAGGGTTGACCTCGTCCTCACGATCAGAGGCGAGTTGGTCGTCTTGCAAAGGTTCGTCGCAATCACTCATGGTAATAGAGGAAGAAAAGAGAAAATTTAACCAAGGAAAGTCTGGCTGGAGGAAGTGAAGGTGAAAGGATATTTATACTGAGAAGAGAAGAGTGAAAAGAAGGGCGTAACCGTCCGCCACCTAGACCACGATGCCAATAACTCATGGACGTGCACTGCCACGTAGGCCATGATCTTGACGGTTACAGAATTGATTATGGGCGATGGTCAGGGGACTTGGGTTTCCATGGGTGACGGTCGACCCGGCGCATCCGCCCTCCCGGACCGTCAGGGGACTAATGTGGATACCCCAAGTCCAATAGGGCCTAATGGGCTTGACACATACTAAGTTAAGCTTATCTAGTTGGGCTTGGGTTTAGACATCTTGGGTGTTTAAGAGATAAAGGATGGCAATTATGTTAATAAGTGGCTAAGAGGACACATGGCAACCTAGGAGTAAAAGAGAGTCTCTATAAATAGGGCTCTAAAAAGATCATTAAGGAGGCTTTTTGGAAGAGAGAGAAATTAGACTACATTCTTAAGAGAGAGAGAGAGAGAAAGCAAGAGAAATGAGATAAATCGGGTTGTTACCTCTGTGACTCGGATTGGATTGTCAATCTTACCCTATTCACACCTAGCACTAGTGTTCGCAACGCAGAAGCTGCGAACCTATTTCAACGCACACACGGTGAGAGTACTAACGAAGGCAACAATTGGCCAAGTCCTCCAAAACTCAGATAGAGTGGGACGCATAGCCAAATGGAATGCACATGTGACGCAATTCAAAATCATATTCGAACCTCGAACGGCGGAGAAATCACAGGTGTTAGCAGATTTCTTGGCGGATCTACCCCTCAAAGACGAAGAAGAGATAGATGACATATTGGGAGTCAAGGAAGACAAAGAAGATCCAGATGATTTGCTGGAACCAGTCAACTCTCGCAGATGGGAAGTGTTCGTGGATGGATCTTCCAACAAAGAAGGCGCAGGGATAGGAATCGTAATAACAACCCCAACAGGAGACAAGATCCTACATGCATTCAGGTTAGAATTCGGAGAATACACGAACAACATCGTTGAGTACGAAGCAGTGATCCACGCACTACGGATGATAATCGAGTTAGGTATCACAGACGTCAGAATTACAAGAGACTCACAACTCGTCATCCGGCAAATTGAACTCCAATATCAAACTCTTGATTTATGCCTTACCGCATATATAAAGCTAGCGCAAGAACTCACATCGAAGATTGAAAAGGTGACGTACAGGCATATAACAAGGAAGGATAACAGGAATGCGGACGCACTGGCATATATATCATCTATGCTACGAGATCCCAGTGTCACATCCATCAAGGTGGGGAGAGTGTATGAACCATCGGTGAATACTGAGGCCACAGAAGGAAACGAGGTAGAGGACGATTGGAGAGTACCACTTCACCGATACTTAAGTGACGAAATATTGCCCGAAGATCCCAAGTATGCCAAGAAGATCATCTCGAGGGCGGTAAGATATCATCTTCGGGAAGGTATCCTCTACAAATCTACATTCCTAGGACCATTACTAAGATGCATCACAAAGGAAGAAGGATTGCATATCTTGAAAGACATACACTACGGAGACGCGGGCAACCACATCGGCATGAGGTCCTTGGCGCAGAAAGCTCGACTACAAGGATACTACTGGACGAGCATGAACAAAGATGCATTGGAGATGGCGAGACCATGTATTGCCTGCCATTATTTTGCAAGAAAATTCAAAGCACCAGCAACGGAATTAAACGCGGTATTGAGCCCCTGGTCATTCGCGAAGTGGGGAGTCAACATAGTGGGTCCATTAGTAGCAGGATCCGGCAACCGAAGGTTTCTAATAGTCGCCACTGACTACTTCACCAAGTGGGTGGAGGATGGACCCCTCGCTCACATCAGAGATCGTGACGTATTCAATTTTTTATTCGAACACATCATTTGCAGGTTCGGAATCCCGGCGGCCATTGTATCAGATAATAGAGCTCAACTTAGCGGAAAAAACATTGACATGTTGTTCAATGCCTACAAAATCCAGAAGATCAAGTCAACACCTACGTACCCACAAAGCAACGGTCAGGCGGAGTCCACAAACAAAACCATAGCTCTGATCCTAAAGAAGAAACTCGACAATTACAAAAGGAAATGGTGTGAGAAATTGCACAATGTGTTATGGGCGTACCGAACAACTCGAAAAGAAGCTACGGGAGAAACACCTTTATGCTAACATACGGGACCGAAACTGTAATACCTACCGAAGTTATCATCCCAACAACGAAGACTGAGGCCTGGGAGAAAAATCTGACCACGGATCTCATCTACGAAAAACTAGATGATCTAGAAGGGAGAAGGGAGACCGTACTCCAACGAATGGATAACTATCAACGAAGGATCACCAAGGAATACAACAAAATGGTAATTCTTCGAAACTTCACGGTGAGAGAATTCGTAATGAGACAGATACCACCATACCAGAAGAAGACAAAATGGGGCAAACTAGCCCCCGTATGGGAAGGACCATATGTCATCAAAGATATTGCAGGGAAGGGTTCGTACTATCTCAGAAACATGCAAGGAAACACTTTACAACATCCATGGAATGCACGGTACCTTAAAAAGTACAACCCCTAGGGGACAGAAGGAGTAAGACTTACTATTTCGAAGTTCATCATCTATCTTATGTTACTATTTCACGAAGGACGCCGCGATGCAACATATTAATAAATTATTTTTCTTGGAAAGTGACAAGTATCAAAGTAACAACGATGTAAGCGCAACAGAACAATTGCCAGCAGCCCAAGCGCAACAGAACAATTGCCATGATAGGAGCATACCGCTGATCACAGGTCATCTCTAGGATCCTCATTAATATGTATCAGGCGAAACGTAAGATTGCTAATGATAGGGATACTCAAACGTCGCCTCTATTGGGAAAATCTTTTTCGCGGGTTAATGTCCTAAACCATCCCCTGGCCAAGGATGGTTGAAAGATAATGCTTAACCCAAGAAGGTTGAAATACCTGAAATAATAGACACTAAGGAGAAGATCTCATGATCAACAATATTACCATTCGGATACATCCGGTTACAAAAGTTACAGCAACAAAAATAAAAAGAAGAAAACAAGCTCACAAACCAAGAAATGGCCAGGAATTCACCCAATATGTCAAAATACAGGTGGAAGCAGGGAATTCCGAATAATTTCTTCCATAAGAAATGACGACTAAGGGACATCCATCCTCGAGAAAGCGATACCAGGGAAATGGCACTCGGCTTCGGTAAAAGCTTCGTTAACAGTTATCGCAGCAGAAAGAGCATAGGTAAGACTCAACCCTTCGGTTTGGGAAGCGACAACAACGGCTACCCTCACATCAAAGTCACGAAGCTGGGATTTCAAAAGAGCATTCTCGGCGGCCGTAGTCTCTTCTCGAGCTCTCGATTCTTCGGCGACACGTCTATACTCATCCATCAACAGCGTAACGACGTTGAGTTCAGACCGCAATTCTGACACTCTATCATCAAAGACGGTTACTTGTGAATCCAAAGGGGGATCAGGGTCTTTCAAAAAGTACGAAGACAATTCCACGGGCTTCACGACAGCAAAAGACAACGGGGATATTTGGGTACCAGATCTCACCACCGACTCAAGGAGACAAGACGAAGAATGAATGCAAACCTCGGCTGAACAGGATAAAAGCTCAGGACCTTTTAAGTTAAGTTGTGTTTCATTAGCAGAAGAAAACTCAGGGTATTGGCTATCTTGCATGTCAGCATCATCAGTAATATCCACAACCATAGAAACTTGAACAACGGGGACTGCAGGGGCAGGCAAGGAACTCTCGACGACGACGCCATCATCACTACGGTGACCCGAGGACACATCTTCAGAACTATCTTCGGCGCCCGCACTCACCCTGGAAGCAAACGAATCTTCGGGCGCACCAACTCCGCTGGAAGTGTTCGTCTCAGATTTCTTTTTCTTTCTAATAACCGTCTACATATCACAAAACCATTCGTCACAGGCATGGGGAAAGGGGGATAACTACATATACAAAGGAAAACATCAATTACCCATACCTTTGACATCGAAGTAGCACCAACTGATTTGTTACTAACATCTTTTGTTAGCGCAGTACCAACTTTCCTTTTCCGAGTACAGGTATTATCACGCATGCTAGGTGAAGGAACGCTAGCTCTCAAGGACTGAGCAGTCAGAAGAAAAACACCGTTAGAAGAAGGAATGAGAACAGAAGACTGAAGATAAAAATAGAAATACATACCCGCGAAGGAGTCGGATTAAAGCGCCAGGCGATAAAAGTTCGATAGCGAGGAGGAAGATCTGTCATCAGACGAGGAATGAAAAGGCCAGGCTGAGACCGAGATTTCCTAAAGCCAGCAACCCAAGGACAAGTGACACGAAGAGGAGTACGCATCCACCGATGGTCACGACTTAGACAAAGCCTCTGATCGTCGGGAAAAGGAAGACTAACTGTCTCAGGGCCGACAGACAAATCAGGGTCATCACAGTCATTCAGCAGAAGAGGAACTTTGTCACGGGTTTGCTTGGCAGAAGGGGAAAATCGTTGAGGACCAACAGACCAAGGCACCACATTAGAGCTTTGAACGGAGTCCACCCAAGTCAAGTTGAAGTTCTGAGGAGTATAGTCTTCCTGACGGACCATTGTTAAAGAGAAGGGGTCATAACATCTCATGCGAGTACGACCACTACTACGAAGCCAACACTCGTACAGAACACGAAAAAGTTACCAGTATATACTGTTGTATACCACGAAGCTGCTGACGTAAGGAGGGATTGTCTCGACCGGAGAGAACATCAATAAAGAAGGTGTCACCAGGGTCATACAAAGGAAGGACGAGGCCTGCAGCTAACTGACCAACGAAGATGAGCAGGGAATTCTCATCATAAGGGAAGCTCCTGATCATATCTTCGGTCAAAACATCACCATCACCATCAAAGAAGAAACGTCAAAATGAGTCAAGCCAAAAGACTTCTTTATCTTGGCGAGACTCCAATGACGATAACTATCATCTTCAGAAGGACGAAGGCGCTCTAGTTCATAGTTGAGCCACCTACTCTCTTTTGTAGGAACAAGACCATCACCAGCTATGGAGAGACCTTTTTCAGCATCACCAGATGAACTTGAAGGACGAGGAAAAGTTTGCAATGAATAAGGAACAGTCGCAGTCGAGCCCATGACAGCATCTTTTGATTCCTGGGAGGAATCTTTGGACTTAGATCTTGATGGTTTTCGCGTCATCAGGATTTAAGGAAAGCCTGAGACAAAAGAAGAAGAGATGAAGAACCAACAATCAATGAAATATGATGGAAGAAAAGTTGTGGCTGAAGAAGATGAAGATCATGTCTCTAACCCATCATTTATAGAAATCACAAAAATCACAAACTCCCACAAAACCACGAAAAGACGTGAAGGAAGGGTCCACCATTATTTTAAAAATGGCGGCTTAGGCGGAGGTTTTCTTCCATCATTGCCCACGACAATAACTAAAAGAAAAGGGGCAAACTGTTAATACATAATTTTGGATGGACATGTGGCGCTATCACCGAAGGACGTACATCGAAGCAACATGAGCCGAGAAGGACAGGAGTGTATCCAGGTGAAGGAATAACTCATCACGAGATGATAAAATCCAAGGGAGGATATTAAAGGATCACCAACCTATGATACTAGGAGGAATCAGGCACGCCAAGGAGCATTCACACCGCATTAAATGCTGTAGACAGCATGACAAGAAATCGTTTGTCGATTGGGGATTGGCCCAACCAACGGTGGAGAACAGAAACCTAGACCATAAGGAGCCGGCAGCGCAAGAATACAACAAGGATCCTCCACATAGCAGTACGACGAGCTAGGATTTGATGATGACGGTCACTGATAGGTGTCTAAAACACCTCTCTAAAGTATTCATTTATTATACTTTCTTTGCTATAATTCTTGTATTAGTTGCATTTTACGTTTTGTTTGCGTTTTGTAGCTACTTTGGAGTCATGTGGAATAAAAGTGCTAAAAGGAGCAAGAAAACAAAGAAAGACAAGAGAAGAAAGATCAAAGACCAAATTTTAGTCATCCAATTACATATTTCATTGGCTCTATCTTGAAGAGAAATTGAATACGAAGCCAACGGCGAAAGAATGAAGTCAATCCGAGGTTGGACGAAGAAGTTATGAGCAAAACAATATGATGGGTCTTGAAACAAGCTAAGGGGCAACCAGCTGGAGGAACACTACAAGCACCCCAAACATGTTAAGAGACAGTTCAGAAAAAAAGGAAGAAAAAGAAGAGATTAGAGGGATTCGAACCAGCCACCTATGGCTAGGTTAATGGGCTCAGGACCACTCTGATAATTTGGAACCTGGTTTATCATTATTCAATGAAGCATGTGAAATTCAAAGGCTTCTCTTAAATATAACCCATACATTTATTAACCATAACCCATTTGACTTTGGTCAATAGATACTGACTATTTTTTTAAGTTGACTTTTTATATTATTATTCATAACCCAAAAATTAGGTCACTGAGTCACTGAGTTTCGAAATCAGTCATGGTCGCAGTCGTTTTCATTCACGTGGGAATTAAGATTCAAGTTTTCCATATCCGTATAAATCTGTGAAGAGAGATTGAAATGAAAGAGTATGAGAAAGTTTAGTTAGGATGATAATTTTGGTTGTGAAAGGGAAGGAGATAATTAGAGATTTACAGACAATTTATGGATAAGACAATTAAGGAATCCATTTGCTTGGGTGGTCGAGGATCAAATGAGTTCTCAGTATCATGATCATTTTTAAAACAAAAGAAAAGAAGTAGATATTGATTGGTGAGCGATATACATTGTATGCGTGAAACAAGGATGTCAAGCCGCTTTATGGATCTTTAATAGTTTCCTCTCAATGCCTAATGACATACTTAACAATGTTCACAAATCTATGTAGCCGTATATATCAAAATTGTAATACGAAACCTCCATAGGGACTTTAGATATGATCAGATTTGATTAGATGACAAACTGACAGTAACATTACTTAAATCAAAGAATGAAACCCCAAAATCAAAATTTAATAAACTTGTTGTTTGCGATGATAGATTAAGAAACCATTTTAAGAAACCAGACATTAGGGTAAGGATTTATGAGTAAGAATTTGGATAATCAACTAGGGGATTTGAGTCCATCGATACAAAGGGAGACTCTTTCTCTTGGAAGAGGAGAAGGGGGGTGGGGAGAAATAAACTAAGTGATTCGTGAATCTAAGTTTAATAGGTTTGAATCGGGAAAAAGAAAAATAACTCAGCTAGATAATTTTGGGTTATGATTTGGGTTATAATTAATAAATTGATTTTCTAATGTGGGATATAATTAATATGGGTTATGGTTAATAAAAGTATGGGTTATATTTAAGAAAAACCGAATTCAAAAAGAAGGAAAAGAAGATGGTGCAGAGGTTCGAAGCATGAACCTCTTGCAATCATAGTGAGCTGCTGATCACTGTACGGCGTCTGCTGTTGTGATTGGGCCGACCAACCGGAGGGCCCGTAGGGAGGGAGTCCCTTTTATGGCCACTTTTTTGTCAAATGGACCCTAACAAAATTGAACCAATTTGACCAAAAAGATTGGAAAATTTTTCAACGATGAAATAACATAAACACCCCTTCCTATTTTCAATTGTTTTGCAATTTGGCAAAAAGATTGATTTTGGTGTAATATTATTTTTGACAAAAACCGTCCAATATACCACCACCATCACCAGCTCCACCACCTACGCCAGCACCGTCCAACACACCACCACCATCAGCAGCCCCGCCACCAACCATTGTCACC